>VRMD01000903.1:0-20526 GCA_009872375.1 Sminthurides bifidus | reverse complement strand
TTAACGTTTTCCGTTCAGGAGACACGTTACAAGGTGTCAGAATCAGCTGTTGAACCTCATTAAAGAGAAAAAAGTTAACGACTTTATTGCTTATATTCCCTGAAAAGTTGCTGAGGTGTTTTCTGCTTTGATTAAAGTTCCCAATATGCAGAATACAAGGACTACAAATGTCAAGGTGGAGGTTGTCACAGGAATTGCGAAAGGTACTTACAGCAACAGTGTACTATACATTTCAACTTTTTGTTGTTTCTAGGAGCTTTGCCTGTACTTGGACGAGGAAAGGAATCAAAATTCATGTATTCAGTGTGGCGCAGCCTTCCGTCGAGACGATGGAGATGGTAGTAGTTCTGGAACAAATCCTGCTGAAGAGTACGGCCAGAATTTAAGCGTCGATTCCAATATTAGTACTTCCAGTTCGAACAATAGCGCAACGGGAATCACCATTTCTGAAAGAGATGAAATCACGAGGGGGATGCTGAGTGGTGAGTGTAGTTTACAAAATCAACAAGCTTGGATTTCAGTCAAAGCTATTTAAAAGATTTCCATCACACACTAGTGCAGATCAGGCTAATTCATGATTCTGAATAAAGATTGTTACCTTCCTTTTAAACAGGTAAAATCTTGGAGTATGTAAAAAGACTTGAAAAACGTGTGATTGAGCTGGAGAAACAAGACTCAATATCATGTCCTGAATCTGTACTGAATGCACTTCAAGTATTGCAAGTTTGTAACGGACTTGATGACCATGACATTGGAGACCAGGAAAAGGCTATAGTGAGACAAATGTGTAATGTGAGTTTCAGCTATGACTAATTGAAGTTTCTCACTAAATGTTAAGGTTTTTGTAGCTTAGAGCGAGGCTTTCTTTTGGTTGAAGATGACATTTCTCAATGCTCCACGATCTTACTTAAGTTTGCCGTTGCGTTTGATTTCTCAAGCGTTTATTGTTTGTTGCAGGTCGTATGGAAAAAACTAGAAGACAATCCGAAGCTATGAGAAAGTAATACTATTACTTACCATTAAGCAAGAGGAGGACTTAGACATCGAGTTTTTAGTGATACACAAACATTTTCACCTATACAATCCTCAAACTGCAGGTCTTTTAGAGTTCACGTGTTCATACGAGTATGAACATTTCTAGAACCTCATCAGCGCTTAAGAAATTTCCGTTTTGAAGTCAGTGTGCCACGTCGAAAGTCCTATACAGATTCGAGATGCTATCTGCAGATAATTTAAATGTGTCTTGTCGTTCTTTTTAGCAAGATTCCACATTTTGTCGTCGCGTCGTCGCAATTATTTTACTTACAAGTTACACAAAAGCCCACCAGCATTTTATTCCGAGCGCTTCTTCTATATTTGTGTACTTTCATCAACATTATTTTAGGGTACTGTAACAAGTTAACCGTTTGACATTAAGGAGTACAGCTATTTTGAGTTGAGCCATAGTCGTGTAAATCGAAGGCAAGAAGAGAGGTCTGAACGAGGTGTGACAAGGTGCGCTTGTCTGTCTGTACATAACTGTGTATTTTGAAAACATCTGACAATAAAATACAGATGCCTTAATGAGAAATGGATTGTAATCTCAGTTGTCATTGCTAATCTTCCTTGCGATTCCTAGTGGATGTCAAAAACTGGAACGTTTGTAGTTTTCTTACGAGAAAGGACGGAATGGCGATGTACATGTACTCTGGTACACAATCACAGATGAAAAGCGTCTGCTCCTGGGACTATAAGACTCGCTTCACATAGAAATCCTTGCTGCCAGCAGATACCCCAGAAAATCTGCGTGCCAACATTTGAAAGTAATTTGCAAAATTTTTAGCGAGGAGCGAAAAATAATATTTTGCAATTTATTTTCATCGTAAACGTTCAGTACTTGGTTAGCTATATCATTGCGTAGTACATACACTGTTAGTGCTGCGCTTCACATCCAGGAGCAGCTGTGGAATTAGTAATTATTGTTGTGTGTGGGGAATTGCTGTGCTGTTATCACCAAAAATGAATTATAGATTCAGCAATTTGTCGGGCCGGATTATTGAATCTGCTGGGAAAATTGGAAAGGTAATTATTAGAATTGCTAGTGTTATTTATTTGATTGAGAATCATGGACCATTTGCTGTTGGTAAATGACAAATAAATGAGGCAGAATACAGTCTCACTGGTACGTCTTTGAATTTTGTTTTAGAACTTCAAGAATGCTCCAGCGGAAACACCTGAAATCGTATATGTGGGAGCAAAGTTTACAAAAATCGATAAAAACTCCCTGGTGCAGAAGAAGACGAGGTCCGGTTTACCTATGCCACCTGCCCATCTAATCGCTAAGTATAAACATTTTCAGGTAATGTTCATGTTACTACGAAATGATTATCCCCTAATTTTTTCAATTCATTAAGCTTGTCAAAGCTAGGCGAATTAAGATGCGCTTCAAATGAAAACGAGCACAAGCAACCACTTGTTAACCGATTGTGCAAATGTGTAGGTGGACAATGGAGTTCCAGTACATCTGAAAGGAGGATCCTCGGACTATGTTCTTTTTGGATTAACAGTCGCACTGACGGCTTTCGGGCTGGTCGAATGTGCTCGATTCTACTATGAAGCAGCGATGCCGAAGAAAAATGATTAAGCAAATTAATGGTAGCCACTACATTATTGCAACGCTCGTTCTTTGGCAAGCAACTCCTTAGTCAACGGTGTAGCTGTAAAGAGTTAGTAATCGCAGCTGTTACGTCAGTGAATTAAGATGCGCTTCAAATGAAAACGAGCACAAGCAACCACTTGTTAACCGATTGTGCAAATGTTGTAGGTGGACAATGGAGTTCCAGTACATCTGAAAGGAGGATCCTCGGACTATGTTCTTTTTGGATTAACAGTGGCACTGACGGCTTTCGGGCTGGTCGAATGTGCTCGATTCTACTATGAAGCAGCGATGCCGAAGAAAAATGATTAATCAAATTAGTGGTAGCAACTACATTATTTCAACGCTTGTTCTTTGGCAAGCAACTCCTTAGTCAACGGTGTAGCTATAAAGAGTTAGTAATCGCAGCTGCTGCGTCAGAAAGAATTTTTGGCATGCTGCTGCGAAAGCAAAAGTCATTGTATTAGCCATGAAGAATGAAATAACTTCAGAGTTGTTTTCTGAATCGTTATTTGTCAAGACCGCATGAAGGTAATAAACGTTCGCAGATTGCTTTGAAAGCTAAATCANTGTATTAGCCATGAAGAATGAAATAACTTCAGAGTTGTTTTCTGAATCGTTATTTGTCAAGACCGCATGAAGGTAATAAACGTTCGCAGATTGCTTTGAAAGCTAAATCAATATTTTTCAAATACTTGTTTTCCAGCATGAGCAAGAAGAGATCAGGGTGCGCCATGAGCGGAGACAAAGGGCTCCAGGAGAACTACGAGAAGGGCACTATAAGAAAGGCATCAAAACAAGTGTTCCTTCCTTGGAAGATCCCATCAAGACAAACGGAAAGACTGAAATCTGAGAGGGAGTGAGCTTATTGACCACTAAAAGGTGTGGAAACATACAAAAGGGCTCCATAAACTTTATCCTAAAAGGGTACAGGAAAACCATAATCTCCTACGCGTATCTGTAGCCCCCTCTACAAGTCTAAAGCCTTACCTGTTACCCCAAAGACGAATACAGTGGAGCTAATCATTTTATTCATGTTTGCCGAACGCATAATCTTAATAAAGTTGCATAATCTGCAAGCTTTAGTATTTGAAGAAAGCATCTTTAGAAAATTCTAGATTAAGAAACTTAAACTAACAGTATCTAGAAACTCCGAAACTATTCAAGACTTATCCGCCATGTACATCTCCAGTAATAAATTCGGGTTCATCATTGTCCAGGTTTTGAAACCGCTGGTTTGCGTTACCTCTTCTTTGTTCCTAAAAGTTCAACATCAGAAAATATAGGCTTTTCTACCATTAACGATGCTATAGCGTTTCGACTGTAACTAACTTTTACGATTACTTCTACCACTGCCGAATGCAATGCTACTTTGCCAAGAAATGATATTATGCTGATGCATTTGACAATTGGCACATTTTGATTACCGTTTAACGAACCCCAGCAAGTTCGGCATCAGCTTGTCAGGGCTGTGAAGACGGGCAACTTCCAAGGCCTCGAAGACGTTGGCCGTAGTGACTGTTGTGGCAATCACGTTTTCGCAACCAGTCTTTAGATGTACAATATATATATATATGTATATATGCATATATACATACATATGTATTTTTCTGTCCCTTCCCGGTCATCAGTGAGTAGACGCCAAGGGCTCCAACGGAGGCTTGAAAACAGCACACACAGTTTGGTTGCAACCCCAAGTCGAGAGTAAAGAGAGTGAAAGCAGTGTGGAATCATGGCGTTTCAAGAGATGACCATGGAGAAAAACTGACCATTTGCACCCCGTAAATCTGCACAAATAAGGGTCAAGTATACAAATATGACTAAAACATGGACTTGAGAGCATCTTTTTTGAATTCACACCATTCTGATCTGATCTGAAGGGTTGTGTGACACCGGTCAAGGATCAATGTTAGGAACAGACGTACGAGCCCTAGCCTAGATGGCTTCCTTTTTCCAGGTATGTCCGGCTGATTATCACATTTCGCTATGCAACTTGCAGTATGAAATAAAAGTGCGTAAGACTCCATATGACTTTATTACAGCACATCATGTCTCGTCAAAGAGAGTTCCTCATTAAATTACTAATAAGCCTTATGATTCTATGATACTAGACACCTTACAGCGTAAAATTTATCTCGTAACTACAGGTCATAAGATGAAAAGCGTCTTAACTCATCAGGTATTACATTCGGGTTCCTAGCTATACACTTGCAGGACAGCCTTTGACCCCGAGCTTGGACATGTACAGGTTCAAGAGCAAGTCAGGGTTTTCCTTCAGGAATATCTTGACTTCTTCCTTTGCCATAACAGCATCACGGTTACTATAACACAAGAAAGTTCTTTAAAGTACCTGCTACTTAATGTTGTCCAGACTTACAAAGTAAGTTCAGCACGGCTTATAAGTTTTGCCAATTCTATTGTGTCATCCTCTCTTACCTGTTAATGAATTTGACCATGATGGGCATTAGCCTGGCCTGAGAGAAAAGATGGGCTACAGCCAAGAATTCGCAAACGTTGGTAACATTCAATTCTTGTTCGAACCCCTTCTCGCATTCCTCCTTTAAGTGAAGTAGCTGGTACTTGTCAGCAATCCGAAGCAGATTCAGGATTTCCACGCTCCAAGTCTCTTCGGTCAGGGATCCAGAATAAATGTATCTGCAACAAGTCCAGCGACGTTACTAACTCCAATCAATCTGATCACAATTAGATTATAGCTCCACGGAAGCCAAAACTCCCCTGTTTGTTGAAACTACAGGCTTAATATCTTCAGATTCAGATTCATTCAGTAGCTTGTACGCTTACCGTATCATAGCATCGACGGTTTGTGCCTCAAAATCTTGAATCACGATCTCATTCTTCTGGGCTTCTGACATGTGAGAATTGAACATGGCAGCAAAAACTGGACTGCGAGCTGCAAATCACAAATAATGAACCTATAAGTTCCCTTAATTTTACTGTAAGTGAAGTTCACAGCTCGAACATGAACTGTTCCAGCCTCGTGATCAATAGGTAATAGGCACTGACCTGCCAAAATCACTTTGTGAACATGGAACGTCTGCTGGTTTCCGGCACAAACAATGCAAGCGTCAGTCATGACACCTTCGTCCAGCAAAGCCTTGAAATTGGCCGACAGCTTGCACCGGCCTCTTAATTCCCTCGTCGTGTCAGCGTCCAATATCGGCATGGGTGCTGGAGGTGTGGCATAAGTGGACTGGTCTTTGGGTATCCGAACGGTACAGAGTAGCAGTAGTCTACCGTCTGTTTTGGCCCTGAAGTCCTCTTCACTCGTGCAAAACAAATGCAACTCCATCTTCTTAGTGAAGCCAACTCTCCAAAGCGCCAAGGAATTTAAGGATTGGTGTGCATCATCAGCTTGAGGCCAGAAAATGATTCAGTTAGGTGTTCACAGGACATTTAGCCACCACAAGCACCATAAGACAGTTAGTCATCGTATCATGAATAAAAATTACTTGAAAGCACTGCATACCAAAAGCCCCGTGCTCCATACCGTACGCCAAGTTCATCACTCCGATTTGGACACTAGCCGTCAAATTACTACTGTTGGGGAACTGGCCGCCTATTAGTAATGCTACCAATCTGGCTTGAAATATGAGGCTTAATTGGTGGCCGTCCCATGTGTGGGTCATTTCCAGGCTCCTGGAACATTAAAAATGACGAGGTCAAGTCAAAATGGTTGCACATTCTTCGTTAGATCATTTACGTTCGAGGGTTTAGGATGCCATCCTCCAGCGTTGACAATGACCTGTCAACGAGCTGCATAACTCTGATTTGAAGGGCGAATTTTAGCAAAGCGCAGTTCCTTTACTTGACGTGAAAACTGACTGGGGTCATGGTAACCTTTCATCTGATCTGAACCCTGAATTATGAAACTAAGCTGTTTCTTACCATGAGTATCTTAAGCTTGGAATTGGACAGGAAAATACGAATGGCTTATTTCTTGGCGCGTAAAGTTTCAATCCTTCTACAGGCCAGACAAGTGTCAAAGTTTCATCGCTCACCTGTGAGATAAGGTAAAGGAGAGCTTATCATTACATAATCTGAACCAGAGTTTACCATGTTACATTCTTTACTTACAGCAAATTAACTAATTACCTTTGTCTTATCTCTTTGTCTGGACAAAGAGGCAAGAGGGTTCTGTGCCATCGCCATCACAGCGTATTCTTCGATATTAATGGCGCTATGAGAATGACAACTTTTATTGAGAGTGCTGACTTTAACAGGTTGAATAATTGAAATGGTAAGAAAAAAGAATCACTGCAGCCAACACTTATGACTTACGGAGAAATATAATTGGACCGAAACAGGGCTGAGAGAGAGAGAGAGAGAGGAGAGAGAGAGAGAGACTTTCCAAGAAGTCTGACAAAGGCTTATCCTACTGCTCCTCTCTACCCTCATTCCTTGGCAAGCTCTAAGGCTGAGGGTGCATTTCCAGGGTTAAGAGCCCTTACACCCCCTTGGGTTGTGAAATTTCATCCTCATCGTGAGGTTGTTATGTCTAAAGCATATGGTTCCTTCCCGCTACTGGTGAATTGCTTAAGGCAAAAATATTACTTTTGTAAGCACACGTCCACTCTGATTGAGAAGATACATTACTCTGTACCCCTGATCTATATTTGTAGAATTACAGTATTGTTTTACGTTTCTCTGTGCTGAAAGCCGAAGCAGTTAAGAGATACATTTGAAGGGCTATTTGTGTCAAGCTGCGGACAACTGAATGCGAACAGAGAAAATTTGAACAATTGAAGAAGTGTCCTGTAGAAGCTTCCGCATTGCCGATCCAAGAAAGGCTCTGATTGCATGGAAGGTCTAACCATAGGACTCTTTTTGATTGGTCAGCGGTTAGACTTGAATCATTACAAGTTGCTGCATGAATGCTAGAGACATGCTGATTTTTTGGCCAATCCGCGAAGCAACTGAACCCGTTAAGTTAGTCTCTCAGGCCTTACTTTCTAGTAGTCAGGTTTGATCAAATATTACTTACGTGCCTACTGTCAGGTTTTAATCTTCCACGTGTAGGCTAACAGCCAAGGTTGTATTAAATGTTTACAAAATCGCCGAGTTGGCCTTAGAATCCCTTAGCTTCACTTTGGATAACGTAGCCTCACACGATGGAGGTAATATTATAGTAACTGCGGCTAATGATCTTAAATTGCAGCCATTTAACTATCGATTGAGCTCTTGAGAAAAACGAGGAGAGACAAGCAATTCAGACTAGGAATAATGAGTTAGTGGCCATCCTTTCGGAATAATAAACAAGATGTTTGCATCATCATTAATCATGATGTCGGCGGTAAAGGCGCTTAGTTTTCGCAATTTGTCTCACCTTTTGTTTCCCTCCGTTACTTTTGGTAACGCGTATCTTCTTGCTGCACTTGGGCCACCTGTGCACTTCTGAGCCTCGGTCAAACTGTGACGTATCCATTTCCATTCTCAATTCTCCCTCTCTACATTATCTGTCATAGTCAAATTCGAAACAGATGCTATTTCCTGAATGACTGAAAAGTAGCTTACGTAACATCTTAGGAGAAAAAGTTTTCAGTTTCAGTCAGCATCTGTTTCGTAGTTTTATTGAAACTTGGTATATGGTTTTACGTAATGCCTTTAGCACGATGACAAAACGTTTTCAGTGCTGAATTGCTGCATCTCCATGGTTACTATTTTCCAGTGAGTACTGAATATTCCCCTCATCCTATTCTCCAGATCGGTCATTCCTCGTATTGTGCTTGCTAATGAATGCCTGGTGGCATTGATATTCCGTGCTCCTGTTCAAGATTAGCTAATCAGATGAAGAAGCCTCACACACCTGGAAAAACAAGGAAGCTTTGCTAATTCTCAGGCTCTGTCGCAAGATATAGCCAGGTGGTTAGATTCATCTTCATCCTCCTACTGACTGGAAACTGGAAAACCCGTCCGTTACTTTGTATTTGTACTGCATGCTCAAGAAAGAATGCCATAGTCAGGATACACAACATGCAAGGGAGAATACAAGCCGCTAACAGCCCTCAGCTCTACTGAAGAAGATCTGTTAAAGGTGGGACCGCAAAATTAAGGATTCGCGGAACTGGTTCCGAACCCATCAATTATGTATACGGTAGATGCTGATGAGTGTGATGAGGATTGGCGTGAAAAAATGTATCTCTCACATGTCGCATATAAAATCAGAATTAATCGCCCATGGCAGAATCCATACTATTATGATGCTGAGGCATTAGTTTCATTAAAGGCAGAGCGACATTGATTTCCATTGTGACTTACAATTGACCACATTCATGCCCACAAAAGGACAATTCCGTTTGCTGTCACGTCCATTTTTGCACAAAAAGAGCACGTGATGTTAAATTCGCATAGATTAGCGGATTCCTCATCCCGAAAATCCAGATCAGGATCAGATTAGTGCTTGAAAAGAAGATGAACTGTCTCGGATCCACTGGAGACAAGGATGGAAGACTCCGATGAACTGGAAGATTGACTTGCTGAACTAGATGAAAAAGTGAATCCTTTTGTAATTGCAAACCGGCTTGTGTCCAGGTATGGACAAAATTTGCACATGACGTGAAGGTTGATTATGCGGAATATGAAGATTTTACTCATTGATTTCCATAAGTAGTTGAAAAGGATCTTCTGCCCTGGAATTGACAAAGATGATAAAAGTGATGCAAGGTCACTTGGTTGTGAACCTGTTAAAGATGCTCTAGACGTCTAGGTGACCACGCCTAACGCCTAATTAACTGGTCTGGTAGCATTTAGGCTGCAAAAACGGCTCTGGAAACGATGAGGTATGGCCTGAAAGGGAGAGTGGACGGCCGTGTTACACTATGTGACGTGGTCATGCTGGCGTTTAATTGCAATTATAAGGATGATAATGACGATGATGATACGCTACCTGCATTACTTGCGACAGTGCGAAATCCTTCGACGCTTCTGTTGTTTGCCGTGCTCCTGTCCACGTTATGATTACTTACATGAGGCAGACTGACTGTCAGCTTATGGCGACTCATCCACCCAATGAATGATGACGATGGGCGTCGATGCTGAATTACATAGTGTACAAGAATGTGGTCGCTGTGTGGACGAGGTGGCAGATTGGCAGCCAGGGAAGCGATCTTGAAGGATCAGGTTTTTTTGGTGGACGAAATTTTGCAAATGCTCTGGTTCTTACGAGAAGAAGAGCAAGTTGAAAAATGATTGGAATTGCTCTTCCACATCTGGATCAACTATATAAAGAAAATTGACCACCGTTCAAATCATTAACACTCCTTCCTCAGCTAATCATCTAGCAACAAGTCTCCTTTGCGGGCACAAGCAACCCTCATCAAAATCAAAATGAAGGTGAGCTTTGACGACTAGCTTTGGAAATTTTGTGCCAATTAAGCTGGAGGATAACGGGAATCAGTGGCTCTGAGCTACTAATATCGTTATGAAGCCTAGGAAGGGAATTTTTCCAGGATTTGAAAATTTGAATTCGATTCACTCTAAATTTGATTCGCCTCTCTGGTTTACAGGCCGTCATCCTCCTCGCTTTGGTCGCTGCTGCCAGCGCACAATTCTACTACCCAGGATTCGGTGGAGCCTACAACGGTCTCTACAACGGACTCTACAACGGATACAATGGATACTACCCATTCGGATATGGAGGTTACTATGGTCAACCGTGGACTCGTCTACAATGCCGCCCCAGCCATCGCCACCGTTGCCGCTCCACGCACCGTTGCCGTTGCTGCCAGACCCGTCGTCCGCCCAGTCCCAGTCGCTGTTGCCCCAGTTGCTTTGAAAGGTGAGGGCCTCACTTTGCATTAAGAAATCGTAAATCCGTACCTCAGGTCAAGGAGTTGAGGCCTGGTTCTATATGGCTAATGTAAATTTGAATTCGTTTTCCATAGCTGAGGAACCAACTGCCCCACCCAAGTACGACTACGCCTACTCCGTTGCCGACCCAGAGACCGGTGACCAAAAGACCGCCACTGAGAGCCGAGACGGTGATGCTGTCCAAGGAAGCTACTCCGTTGTTGAGCCCGATGGTGCCATCAGAACCGTGACCTACACCGCCGATGCCGTCAACGGATTCAACGCCGTTGTTGAACGCACCCCAGGTGTTGCCCCAGCTCCAGCTCCAGTTGTCCGTGCCGCTCCAGTCGTTCTCAGAGCCGCTCCTCAACCAGTCGTTGTCCGTGCTGCTCCTCAACCAATCGTCCAGGTCGCTGCTGCCCCACTCCCAGTCGTCCGTGCTGCTGCCCCAGCTACCTCCTCCGTCACCTTCAACTCCCCCACTGCTTCCTTCGCTTTCTAAGCTGAGAAAAGTGTTATAGCATCTTTTAAATCTAACTTCTGTCTCCAGTCTTTCGTGTCTCTGTCTCTGTCTTGGTGGCTCAGATGTGATATTTTGTAGCGTGGTTTCCTTCCTTTTCTATATTCTCATCGTACTGAACAATAAAAATGTAAAAGTTGCATCATAAAATCCTCTTTTCGTTACTCTTACTTCCAACATTTCAATCCATTTAGTAAGTTCTGGAAATCATGCCTTAGTACTTTCTCATCATACTCGACACTCATCTCGATGTAGGACCACAGTACGAGAAACGATCAATTACAAAATTACAATGCGGAACATAATTCATATTGATTCCATAGCTGCTCTCTCAATGGCCCTTGAACCGATGATAATGACCCTTTTTTGATTCCTTGAAGAAATTTTGGTATCCTGGCATTGATAACAAGCAGTCATTGAAGGACGAGATGGAGATTCTGAGTGAAAGCAGTCCTTGAAAGACCCCGAGAAGTTGAGAGCCAAGTTGACATGAAGCATTTGGTATTGGATGTTGTTAGAGAGGCTTTCCAATTTGATTATGATCATCTTTTTTCTCGTTCATCCAGGAGGAAGGCCATCTTCAGTCTCGGTAACGTCTTCAGCCCAAATTACTCCCGAACAGTTGCTCATTTCAATTAAGTTTTGTGTCTCTCCTCATTATCAAATTAAAGTCAATGGAAGGCGACTGTTTAGAAAATGAGACACTATGATTCCTCTATCATCTATGGGATTGAGGCCATATCGCTTTGCTAAAATCCATACAGTTGAAAAGCCATTCAACAATTTTTAAGAATCATCAGTACTAAAATAGACACAAGGCTAAATAATCATTCGACTCAATAAGGAAACTTGATAAGACTCCATCGATGAACTAATGACTCCAGGGATCCTTGTACCCATGTCCCAAAAGACCATTATCCCCCAGGAAAACTGATCATGAAGTAAACGAAATGCGAATCTTGACAGCTTAATAGCATATCATGGACGCATGAGAATAACTTGATCCACCAGTTCCACAAATAAAAGAACGTGATGCAATGCATCTTTAATGGTCACTGGTCCCCTGAGCGGTTATTGATTATTGGCACTTAAATGCTTTGCAGGATGTCCAGGCTTGAGCCTACGAGATTACGAAAAAAGAAACATGATTCTTTATGGCACTCATGCAAAAAGGTAGTCACATTATACAAAAGAAGAGCAGGCTTGTAGCTCATCAATAAAATTGTCTAATCAATTATGCGGACAGGTTCTTCTTCCAGGACCTGTTCTTCTTCCAGTCAGTAGCAGTTATCAGTACCGTAGCGTGTGCAAAGTACAACATATTCAAAACCCGTAACAGCAATTACAAGCTGATAAAAACTGAGATCATGAGTTCAGTATGTGGCAATTATGCGCAAACATAAAGAACGAATCCTTTTTTGGTACAAAAAAAAGTCAGGCGGGCAGATGAATCGCGAAATTATTTTGCAATATTTATACGAATAATTGAAAAACAGGGCAGTTCTTCTCCCACCATTGTAGACATTGAAAGGATCGGTCCCAGAATTTACATGCAGGAGGGCTGGTCAAATCCATGTGTGGTAAAATATTGAGTCTGTAATAAAGTGCTCCGGGATCCAGGATGCATCGGATTATTCAAAGCTACTCCATTACAAAACACATTAGGAGCAATTAGCAATTTAAATTGCACATCCGCCGCAGGATTAGATTAACGTGGCTGGACTGCAAAACAGCAGTGCGGTGGTGGTATGATTTGGATCGCTGTACTAAATGACCAACTCGGTCGGAATTAGCAAGAGGTAATTACAGCCAGAAGGTGGAACTTGATTTCGATTGTGATTAATTTCCTCCAGATGAGCATACTAATGCAGTGGGTAGGTGTTAGGATGTTACTGCGAAAAAGGATACGTGAGATAATGTTAATTTATGGACTTGGTCCTATTCATTGCATTGGCAATGCATCGCCATGACATTTTGGTATGGTACTGATGGCGACAATAGCTGATGGAGACAAAAGATTGAAAGTGAAACTTGCACACCTCTCAGATCACGTAATGTAGTGCAGTGCATGATGTGATTTATACGAAAATTGTTTTCAGATCTCGCATTGATGGAGTGGTTCTGGTAAGTAATGCAAGGTCGCAATGTCAACCACAACCACCTAAAGAGTTAGCCTTTGCGGGAAATGCTCACCTCTTGGGCATTTAATGAATTCTGTGACTCGATAATCCTCTTCTTTGACATGCTCTCTGTGACGTGACAATGTTGAAAAAACAGGATGTCCACAACCACCTAAAGAGGTAGCCTTTGCGGGAAATGCTCACCTCTTGGGCATTTAATGAATTCTGTGACTCGATAATCCTCTTCTTTGACATGCTCTCTGTGACGTGACAATGTTGAAAAAACAGGATGGTAATTCAGATCAGTTGTAGTCGTAGTTGTAGGCAGACAGTTA
Source organism: Sminthurides bifidus (assembly GCA_009872375.1). NCBI lineage: Eukaryota > Metazoa > Arthropoda > Collembola > Symphypleona > Sminthurididae > Sminthurides > Sminthurides bifidus. The sequence goes on along the minus strand of VRMD01000903.1, from coordinate 7,110 downwards.
GATGGATTGCGAACAGGTTTTCGTTTTCCTATTTCTTTTAACCGGCACTTGATAAAGAGCAAGAACCACAAAGGATGATACGCAAGAGTGAAGATGCTCTCGGCCACATCTTCTTGTACGTTACCTTGAGCTGGAAAAGTCATGGACATGGCAGGGGGTAGGTGACGCCCACCAGGTTCTTAGGGATTGGAATCTTGACAGGTAGCTCGGATCATTGCAATGCTCGGCCATTGGCAATCCCGTCTTTTGCCGGTGTCTTTGCAAAAATTCGCAGCTCTTTTGCGTATTTCCCTACACTGGAGGAAGATGAAGATGCGCAGAGCGATGAAAGTGGTCTGATCTATGGGGATGGATGAGCCAAGGAAGGGAGATGAACTGGATCTGGTTCTTTTCTAGAAAGTTGCAAATTACACTTGACTGGAGCTTTTTTCTACCTGTCTTAATCTTTTTACACGTGGACACAAAGATCGCGGATTTGCTAAATTATTGCCCTAAGTTGCTATAAAAGAACGCAAAAGGAGTTTTATCCAGTATCAGTCTTCTTCTGCCTTTCCCACGACTAGTTTCTTGCAGAGACGCAGCAGTCACAATCCACCATCACAATGAAGGTATAAGATGGTTTTTCAGAAATTTTGTACCATTTTGTGAAAAGTTTGGGACCTCGTTCGAATTTTGAGGCTTGAGGTTGAAAACGAGGGTAGAAAACGGTACTTGCATCTACTATTTCCACTTTTGATTGACAGGTAGTCGTACTTTTTCGCCGTCTTGGCTGTGAGCTCTGCTCAATTCTACCCCGAGGGATACTACCCAGGATCTTTCTACCCTGGCAACTACGGATTCGGTGGTAACTATGTCGTGCTTGACCAAGGGTTCGGAGTCGAACAAAACCAGGTCATCAGCGCTCCCTTGGCTGCCAACCGACCCGTCACCGGTGTCCGCAAAGTTGTCAAGACCGTCCCAGTTGGCACCTTCGCTGCTCAGCCAGCCTTCCAGTTCGTTCAGGCTCCGGTTGCCAAGGTCGCTGCTCAGCCCGCTTTCCAATACGTCCAGGCCCCAGTTGCCAAGGTCGCTACTCAGCCCGCTGTCCAGTTCGTCCAGGCCCCAGTTACCAAGATCGCTACTCAGCCCGCTGTCCAATTCGCCCAGGCTCCAGTAGCTAAGGTTGCCACTCAGCCTCGCCTTCCAATTCGTCCAGGCTCCAGTAGCCAAGGTTGCCCCTCAGCCTGCTTTCCAGTTTGTCCAGGCTCCAGTTGCCAAGGTTGCTCCTCAGGTCGTCGCTGCTAAGGGTAAGTTGCTCTAGTATTGAATTTAAAGCTTTAAACTGTACAAACTTGCTAAGTCCAGGCTCTTGATGCATTTTCGTTCCTTTTCATTTCAGTCGAAGAGCCAGTTGACCCCAACCCAAAATACGACTACACCTACACCGTTTAGCGATGCCTCCACCGGAGACTTCAAGTCCGCTTCTGAAAGCCGAGACAACGGAATCGTTCAAGGCTCCTACTCTGTCGTTGAACCCGACGGTAACTTGAGAACCGTTGAGTACACCGCCGATGCCGTTAGCGGATTCAACGCCGTCGTTAAGAACGTCCCAGGAGCTGCTCCTCCAGCACCAGCCCCAGTTGCCAAGGTCGCTGCTCCAGTCGTTCAAACCGTTCAACCAGTTCAGACCTTCCAAATCCGTTCAGGCTCCAGTTGCCGTCGTTAAGTCTGCCCCAGCTCAACGTTTCAGAGTTGCCGTCCCAGCTCAACAACCTGCCGTACAATTCGTCCAAGTGCCACAGTCCGGATTCAACTTTGCTCCAGTCCAACTTGCTCAAGTAGGTCAAGTGGCTCAAGTTGGCCAAGTGGCCCAACCTGTCCAGTTTACCAAGCAAGTCCGAACTGCTGTTCCCGTTACCGCTGGTAACGCAGGAAACTCTGTTGTTTTCTCCTCCCCCTTTGCTCAATTCAACTACTAAATCAATCTAGTTTTATGAAACTGTAGAAATGCAGTTGTACTTGTAAGACTATTTTAGACTTAGTAATTATTAATTATTATGCTGTAAAAGGCAATTCTCTCAATTACCTACTGTACTTTTGTACTTGTCTTCCTTCTACCTTGATTCATGAAGCTCGAGTCTCTGCAAAAAAGCAATAAACTTCTGTCACTGTCCAGCAAAGCTTAATTCTGGTCTCGTCATCTTGCAAATTGGCATTAGTTTTGCGAATTGCGAATGCAAGCAATCAAGATTCTTTGGCCATAAAAGAACAAGCAACGGGCGCGCAATTATTGCTCCGTACAAAACTTTTCACCTATTTTTGAGGAACTTAAATCCCGTTGATAGAAAGACTTTCATGATCATAGGTATCGTACAAAGTTTTTGGTTTCGTTCTTCAGGGCTATACTTAATTGAAATTCTGCAATGTCCTGTTGAGTAATGTCATAACCTAGCATGTCAAAACGCCGGTAGTCATTTGTGGGTTCAGTCAGACTTGACATTTCTAAAACGTTTACCGTTAGAATCTATCATGAGCCATGACAGACAAGTTTGCACTTGTCCATCAACTTTCGCTTTCTTCTTCACCCTGCAGGCATATCTTGCAATTTTTCTAGAACATCCATCTTCCCTTCCCCTTCCATGCTCTGATTTTTTCCATCCTCGAAAGCAAGACTATGCGACAATCTTACTTTTTATACTTAATTGCAATCAAATCCAGTGCAAACATTTTTCGCAAATCATCGTCTCAAGGCCGTCTTCTTCTTGCACTCGTGCAAAAATCCAAGCTTAAGTACACAAAGCATCAGTTCTTACAAACCGTTTCATTCTACCTCACCTGTCTCCTACTCATAATGCTACCACAGCCTGCATCTCGTATTAATTATTAATTACTGCCGTGCTGACACCTAATTCTCGCTCTTATTTCAATTCAGAGCACTTGAAACCCCGCAACTTTTTGCCAGCCATCGTATAGCCTTACGCAATCCATAAAATCGTTAAACCATCTCCTCGTTTTGGTATCCACCACCCCAGTTTACCTCACATCCTACCACTGACTACCTACCTGCATAATTTGCAATTAAGAATCGTTATGAGGGCGAAAAATTATCGAGTCATGTCGCATCCAATGGAAGAAACATGTCCAGAATCAAGTTCCTGGAAGAAGATACAGTTTTGCATAAAATATTTTTTTCCTCTGTCAGCTCTGATTTAATTAATCGAAGAGATGTTCACGGAGCAGAGGGTACATCTTACCAAGGTTCCCTACACACATACGGGCTAGACAACGCCCTTTCAATGCCAGTAACTTGAGATATTGATGTCATGATGAGCACCTGTAATCATACGTTATTCTTCTTCTTGTTCATCTTCTCGTTGTTTCTCTTGACGGAGGAATGTGGAGCATCTCCTCCTCGGTCCCTAACTGCACATTAAGGAAACTAGGAATTAGAATACTTGCCCATTTGTTGAATGAGATGTCATCTTGCTCTGGTTGTGGCCATGGCTTTTCGCAACTATGGTATCTGGACCACGATCAATTCCTGAAATTCAAATTAGTACCTGCTATGCCCATATCTTCCTGCTCTTGCGTATAAAAGCAGGGCACACACTTGCCATTTCGTATCATTCAAATTCCTTCTTGCAAATCTTCAACTTTAATCAAAGCCTGAGGTGACTTTTCAAAATATCTGCCAAAATGAAGGTAATTTATCAGCTTCACAAATTCCAGATCCTATGGTTTTCGATAATCGCCGTGTGAAAAATTCATTCAAGCCGTATAGGAATTCTGATCTTGTGTAATCAGAGGTGTAATCTTGCCCTACACCTGTAATTGGTGTACGAAATCTTGAATATCGAGATCTCTGTGTGCGTACCAGGACTAGGATCTCATTACATATTTCCCTGTTTCAAACTGAGATAAGAACGAGTTTCCTTTCACTTTCACAGGTAGCAATTGTTCTCGCTCTCGTGGCCGTGGCCTCTGCCCAGGTGGCTTTCCCCGGAGGCGTCATCCCAGGTGGCGTTCGGGTGCTGTACCCAGGCAACTTCGGTGGTTATTACCCCTTCGCCAACAACCAATTCTTGGTCGCCTCCCCCTTCGACTATGGAACCAGAATCCCACCTGTACGTCGTGTCGTTAATGGTCGTTCGTCCCCAAACCGTCCCCTTTGTCGCCGCTCCAGTTCCAGTTGCTGCTGCTCCAATCGCAGTCGCTCCTAAAGGTACGTAACGGAAGTGAAAGCGGTAACTGTTATCAAAATGGCGTGTCTTTGAAATTGCGTGCCGTAGTCATAGCGCAATCAAGTGCATGAACTGCATTCATCACATCACAACTCTTGCAGTTGATTAACATGCACAAGTAAATGCTGTCGACTGGTATTGATTGCAATTTTGCAATGAACACATTTTGCAAATTGGTGTAGCATGCCGTAATTCAGGCTTATAATCATTGCTTGCATCTTGTCTTCACCTCCGCCTTTCGTCATGAAAATGACACCTGTGTAAATTCTTTCCGTTTGATGCAAACAAGGGTACATTACTTTGCAACCTGCAACTGAACGACAGTTATTGGTTGATGATTGATTATCAGTTAGTTAAAGGGCATGTTTAACTTTGATTTCAGTCGAGGAACCAGTTGACCCCAACCCACAATACGACTACTCCTACAGCGTGAATGCTCCCAGAGTACGGAGACTTCAAGACCGCTTCTGAGAGCCGTGCCAACGGAGTTGTCACCGGATCCTACTCTCTCGTCGAGCCCGACGGTCATGTCAGAACCGTTGAGTACGTCGCTGACCCCGTCAATGGCTTCAATGCTGTTGTCAAGAACACCCGTGACGGCACTGCTTAAATAACATTAACACAATTAATCTTGATTGAGCGTAGCAGAGAGCTTTTCTCTATCCTAAAAGAATGATCTTTATATTTTCATAATGAGCTCTTCCTTAACTTTTCCTATAACGCTTATAATCTGATCCTAATGCATCTTACCTGGACTCTTAACATCAGTGGCTGGTGAGCTTACCTAGGTAACGTCCGTTCCATTTGCTTTTGTAACTTTGCATAACCTAACACCTGGTTCTGAAAGCTCTTTTTCCAAAAAAATTGTCTCAAATTCAAAATTTCCTCACTGCCGTTATGAGTATTATTGCTGTTTTGTTAAATAAAATGCTGTGATAATCTGTTTGATCTGTAAAAATGCTAATGTCCTCTCATTCACTACTGGGTACTGTTACATATCTAAGACTCTCCCATCATTTGTTGTGACAACTTACATGTCATCATGCAATCACAGCTAGCCATAACAATAACTTCTCAAGCTAAACATCTTGCATTACTCAGGTAAATCAGGTAGGCACGACTACTCTTCACTGTAATTCCAGATCTGCATTTTCCCAGTCTCATTTTCCTTTTCCAGTCTGGTTCCTCCATCTCCCTTTAACCACAAACCTGGCATTGAATTCAATTTTTTCGCATTGCGAATTTACTCTTCGTGCATGAAGATATTCTAGACACCTGTACACAATTCCAGTCCATGAATTCGTGAATCCTCACATTAAGGAGACTTGTAAATTGCAAACGCCAAAAATGAAATATGATACCATACCATTGAATAAACGATGCTCAAGTTAACATTTTCATGAATCGTTGCTTTGCACGAAACAATGTAGACCTCGTTACCACGTTCGATTTGTGGATACTGTGGAATTTCCAATAATTCGACCATTAGAATGGTGTCTCACGTTCAATGTCATAAATTCCAATGCAATTACAATTAAAGATGCAGTGTCATTACATCACTGTGATACACACATTGGAATTTGGTTCTCTTTCGACCTACAGGTACATATATTTTGCGACCGTTCCATTGCTACTAGGACCACCAGTTCATAATTAAAAGATTGTGTAATTGAACACCCGTACATCAGCACCAGAAGACCAGTATATGGGCCCAAACGTGTTATAAATTAAAATCCAAATATTTGATTGTAATTGCATTACAGAATTCCCTTGAAAATGAAACTTCATTACTTGCTTGCACCAAGAAAAATTATCCCTAAAGTTCTTTCTCGACCATTCCACAAGCAACACAGTAATCAAGAATGAAATATTGCAAAGCAACTAATAAGCGATTATTACTTCGGCCTGTAACCCAGCCTGCTGCTTAATCATCTTCATAATTCATCCGACCGTGATTGGTAAACTAAATTAAAGCAAAATCGCATAATTTTTTCACACTTTCATTAAAACTTGTCTGTTAATTTTGCAACAATGGGCAATTACTGATTTGATAATAGCAGCTCTAATTGCTCTTCACCCCAAGGACACGTTTTGCAGTATCCTAAACGGACTACTCTTGAATTTTGTTTCTTTGCATTTTCCCCAAACCTGCCAAAATGCCATTTAAGGGTATTCTTGTCCCTTGTATCCTGTCAGTTGCAGTCTTATGAATGAGCTAATAAAGTAATGAATGAGTGTAAGAATGAAATCCTTGCTTTTAAACTCTTAATTCCATCCGACAATGGGTATAATTATACACTGTTAATTAAGGAACTTGAGCACTCGAGGCTTGATCCCATGTCATGTTGTGGTGAAACCGACAGGTGAAACATGTCTTCATCTCACATCACCCCGTGATCTTCCGACAGCCCAGGTATTGGAAACGACTTCGTGCATCACCTATCATGAGGTGTTAACGCTTGAAGCGCTACGCTTCATTCGCTGATACGAAAATCATTGGCCAAGGCACTTGATCATCTTCATGGCCCTCTTGGCAAACGAATTCTCAGCGCCTTAGTTCGGTAAATGCCATGAAAGAAGAGCAAATACAAGGAATTGGTATTGACAAGCCCGTTTATTAGATCCAGCGACAGGTTACATAAAGGGTCAAGCGTCAAGGCCAGCAGATGACGTGCTCCTTGGTCACTTAATGCTCAGTGACAAGAGTTTACACCGTATACTTATAGACAGGTGGAAAGCTTCCCTGCAGACAGATCCCATTATTTGTATTGACTGTGGCAATTCAGTCTCTGATTGTTGATTATCCAGTTAGAGGGTGAATTTACCTGTTTGATTTACTTTGAATTTTTTATGGTAACATTGTAATGGATATTTTTGCCGAGGGAGAAAA
>VRMD01000902.1:0-20540 GCA_009872375.1 Sminthurides bifidus | reverse complement strand
CCCGCGTCTCGCAAGTTTTGTCGAATGAGGACAAAATCAGGTTGGAAGGATTTCACCATGCGGTTTCCATCCTTCCACGTCGGGTAGGAGACCACACAGCCGAAATCAGCACCGGCGACGATCGACAACTCGCAGAATTCCGCCTGCTCCACACGTAGATCCAAGTCGTTGATTTTACGTGATTTGAAATATTTTGACCTGCAAAAAAAGGTTTCCTTTCAACTTGTACTGGAAGACGACAGCCATCGGTTCTAATTTCATGGGCTATGCGCAAACTTGTAGTAGCTCTCAAACCCAAGTTGTTTAAATCATTCCTTACCAATCAGTGTTAGCATCGTCGATAACGAGGAGGACAAGACAGTTCTCCTGCCTCAAAGGAAGTCTGTTCATGGGCTGCTGTTGCCCCAATGACCCGGCAGAGGCCATGACTTGCGACGTGATATTGCTTGTGACCTCTCTGGCAACACCGGTGAGTGACTGCACTCTCTGCAGGAGGGAGGAGCCCCCCTTGACTGGCGACGTGGGGGCGGAGGTCGTCTTGGGGTTGATGCCCTGTGGCGGTGCTGCTGCAGGCGGTGCTCCCGTCCCCTGACGGATGTTCAGGTCCTGTGGTGGAGGTGCCTGACCCGGAGTTGTGCTTGCTGGTCGGGCAGGAGGAAGGTCTTTGCCTGGCGGTGGTCCTGGAATGGGTTGGCCATCCGGACCTATTTGCGGACCGTCTTCATACTCTGAGGACAAGTCCCCAGAGCTGAAGCGCCGCTTCAGGTAATTAACATTAGTAGAAAAGGATTGTTTGAACGCTGAGAAATTAATCTTGCCGGCCGGATTGGATCCTTTGTCGCCAAAGGATCCTACCGAGAACAAAGCAACCTTTTCCCTGTCTATTGTAACGGCTAAGGGTTAGCACTGTGATGAATCCTCCAGACTCTGTGACAAAAAACATGGAAAAATGGCAAGAATTAATAATAAACAAAGGATTAAAGTACTTACGATCGTGTTCAAACTCTTCAAAATTTCGAACATTCCAGAACTATTCAACTATTGGACACAAGCACATGGAACAGTGGTGCAACTCCACGTTCAAAAGGTCACAAGTACACGGGAGGTAACACCTGAGCGAAAAACTTTCAAGAGAACTGCTGCCGCAGTCCTGCAGTGCCGAGTTACCGTGGCAGACTGGTTCCATATCAATGAACCAGGCTCCAGTTCTTTTTAGCACTTTTGCCGCAAGAAAAATCAATGAACAGGGGGAAAGTAAGCCAGGTTTACGCGGCTCTGTGTGAAACACAAACTCGCGTATTGATCTCCCGCAATGCAATGCAGTAGTACTNATTTCAACCGGGGGTGGAGGCAAGACGTACTTACAAGGCCTATGTACGTAAGTGGCCCAACCGTCAACTTGTAATTGTAATGCGAACTTGTGTATCGAGCTCGTAAATCATAACAACTAACTATGCGAAAATCTTTGTTGAATGGCGAAACTGCACATGGAACAGATGCTATAACCATGGAGTTACTCTTTCCGCAGGAACAAGTCAGTCCCGTAAACCTTGGCGTTGATGCTTGGTTAAGAAACTCTCAGCACAGTCAACAGTGGAGTCGACTGGAGGAGATCGTAGATCTTTACAAGAAGAACACAAGTAGGAGACGCAGTCACAACTTGAGACAAGAACTACATCGAGTCTCATGGGCCGATGCGCTAAATCTCCACTCAAGAACATGACTTTCACCAAAAGTGAAAGTCAACCTTGTATTTTATTCATTCGCGTCTCTCCTTTCTTCATCTGCAGAGCTGAGCTGGAACAAATGTCGGCGAGAACTAAAAATATAATTTCCAACTACTAGCACGGAACACATGTGTTCTTTCACTGTTTTAAACATGTATTCCTTCGAGACCTCCGACCTTCGAGCCTTGGAGACTTGGTCAAAGGCGAACGTTTCCTTGAAGGGAGTTGAAGCTCGATTTTCCTTTCATAGCATTTTCTATCATGCATCAGAAACGCTGCTTTTAGCTCCAAGGAATAAAAAATTCATACGCGTTAATTATTTCGTGGTTGCTAAAGAGTCGTTTGGAATACGTTAAAATTCCATTTCCTTGCAGATTTTCAAATTCAAGGAGCTGAAAGGCAATTAGGCGAAGTGGAACCCTTTCGAGGAATTCCAGTCCTCAAAGTTCACTCTTGCATGAAAAAATTAATCTGCTTTGTGTAACTATACCCTCCGTGCTTTGTTATCCTACTTTTTCTGCGTATACACACACAGCACTGTGATAATGTTTTGAAATAACATTAAAACGAACGTAGCCTTTCTCCAAGGCACCTTTTCATTCCAAACTCTCAAATCTCCTATATACATTTCAAGTGGTTGCAGAGCTTCATTTGTATGCAATGTAGACACGATTTGAATTTTATTTCCATTCAGTCCTGCCTCCTGTGCCAAAAATCCCAGTTCTTGAATTAATTCTCCCATTGTTTGTGAAATTGAAAAGATGGCGTGTATATTCTTCCACTTAGGGCTCGATATCACTTTTGCTAGAGGATCGGAAGGAAGAGATCTGTTTGTTCTATTTCTGTCAAAAATGACAGCATCTCAGGCTTTTGCCACGAGGCTTCTGTTACCAATCATCGATGATGAGGGATCCGGAGCCAAGTATCAAGTTAGAATTCATGCATTAGTTTCTTCCTTCTTCCCAGCTCATACCATAACTCCAGTGAGGAAAATATAAAAGCAAAGATCCCTTGCCGGGACCCGTAAGCTTCAAAGCTGTGAAAGTGTTCCAGCTATGTGTTTTCTCCTCCTCGCTTTTGGCTCCCCCTCCCCCTACCTACCTCCAAGGGAAGTTTACAACGTACCTGTGTATGTGTTTAACTCCTGAGTTCGTTGCCCACCCGCCCGTGGTAAACCACTGCCCATGATTGCAAGAAGGTTTGCTATTTTGCAAAGCATTTTCACATTTGACTCGGGGTTCTTTACCGGCAATTACCCAGGCTGAGGCTATTTCCCGCAAAGTGCAGATTCAAAGAAGATTGTAATTTAGCCGTTGATGCTTGGGAAAAGCGTATTTTCTCGTAAAAGCTCCTTATACTTCATGAAACTGAGCCTCACTCCCTCCTCCTTTCACCACGACCATTGAAAGGCACTTTCCCTCCTTTCTCTCAACAAGTTCTTCCCGTCACCTTCCTCGGCCAGGGGCACAACCACCGTAAATCTCAAGTTCGGCCCTCAGCTAAGAAAACGGCGCTTAAATTAGGTTTTAAAGTTTTATGAGTATCACCGCATCCTTGCACCATCGCCCATTCTAAATCCACAGGGTTGTGCCTCCTACCGTTTGAAATTACCACCACAGGAAGTCTGAACTTTGTCCGATTCGGAATTCCCGGCTCAAATCCACACCAGGGTGTGAGACCATGAGAGGAGAGAAAGGATTTACAAATGAACTTCTTTCAATGTGAAAAGAATTGAAAAGCATTCATTGGTTTTACGTTCGAGTTCAGGATGATTTGTCTAAGTCGGAGATGGATGGAGAATCCATGTGTGCAATCTAGGCATAAGGTCGAGCCAAAAGTTGCACAACTCCTCATGATTGCTTCCAGCTCGCAAGAAGGAGAAGGTCTGGAATCAAAAGGCTTATGGTTCGGATGGAAATTCCGGACAGGGCCTTTGAACCCTGTGCTTTTGTTTGAGCAGGGTAATTGATTCCCGAGGCTGTTATCTCCATCACTGAATTGATTCAGCCCGTCTGCCGAGCCTTCACTAGCCGATGGTCCGTAGCTCCGTGGCTCGCTCCGGCAATCACTTTTATGAGACAATGAACACAATCGCAAAGTATTATTGCCTAGGTGTTAAATTGAGCTTGGGGATAGTGGATTGTATGGATTTTTGTATAAAAGTATAGATTGGCTGTGTCATCATGTTCGTAGAGTGGTATAGATTGCATTGCAAGACGTTTGGAGCCGATTACAAGAGACATTAAATGCAATGCCATGTTCAGATCGAAGAACAACTTTGGTCATAACTGCAGGTAATGAAACAGTTTAAAGGAACTTTGCTCATTTAGAAAGCTGGTTGTGATAGTGGTGGATGTGTGGAACCCATGGACTTGGTGGACTGATCGTCAGGAACTTGTTCTGGACCAATGAAATCACGTTAATACTGCCCCTCTCTCAGTGGGAGGCGATCTTGTCCTGACATGTTGTGAACTGAAAGATGGCTACTATGGTTGGCGAATTTCTTTTCATGGTTCATAAAATAACATTTTAGGTGAAAGGATGGCGGCAATGATGAAATTTCACTCAAGTAAGCCAATATGAGGGGCTATAAACATTCATTACGGGGCAGCCTTCAACACACTCTTGCTGTACAACACACTTAAATGCTTCTAAGTACCGTGAAGAGCGTTTCTTTTAAGTGGATAAATTCAATCAGCGTTGACATCCTTTCCGTTAGGGGAAGGAGGAAGCGGTAATTAGGCGAAATTTGTAGCCGCTTTCACCTGCAATCACTCCGGGTGTCGGAGACAGGGAATCGCATGCTGTTTCTGCCAAGCATGATATGAAAGTGAGAGTGTTTTTTGCCTCTGGTCGGCCGTCGTGCTTGGTCGCAGCATCCTGTGGGGTATTAGACATTTGAGGGATTTTCAAATCGCATATCGAGCAGTATGGCATCGACTGATATTCAAGTTTGCTAACAGCTGTAACCTTTAATCATAAGAAAGTAGTCCAGAGCAATAAAAGTCATGTTTAGTGCATCGAGCATGCGCTTTATAGGAAGCTGTTCGTGCTCGAGAATCGGCAGTTTGTTGTTAGATCTGGAGGTTTTATTGGACAGGAAGGAAACTCTAGGGCTTGTTGCCTGGCACAAATACTACGGCCAAATGGCCGAATCCTTTTCCACAGTCGATGGCGTGGAAAATGTTATGGAGAATTCTGCCAGCTTTGGAAATCATTTACAGGGTTGTGCAAAGTAGGGAAGAGGAAAGCGAGATTTTCTCCCTTGATACTGTTTGTACTCCTAGCCGTCTGAGTCTGAGATGTCTCGGCAGGGCTACAGGTTGTAATTTTCCGCAGAGAGAGGCAGCAAATTCTCTCATCACGGGATTCAACTACGGGGATTGCAAAAACGACCATTTCTCACCCAGCTCCGCGAATGAGAGCGAATTCTCATTCTAATGGAATTTATTACAATGAGACAACTTTTATGAGCATGGAGGTAGACAAAGGATTGTACAATTGCCAACCCGGAGTGAAACTGCCATGGGCGACTTTCCACAAGAAGAGGAAACAAAAGACCTTAATTTACCTTTGGGCTTCTTCCTCAAGTTGCGGAAGAGGAATGACGAAATTTCGCCAAATTAGCAATCAGATATGTCCTTAGAGCGGGTGGGGAAAGAAAGAGAAACTTGAGGTTTTCTTATCACAACAAGGAGTTTCGTCATAAAAGAAGAGTGCAGGAAGGAGATAGGTGGGTTTGTCGTTTTTTATGCATAAGAAAATAAATAGTGGATGCGAAGATGCATAATCACGGTGCTATGCAGTACATATTGAGAAGAGCCGGTTCTGCAGCTTGAGCACTAACTATTGAGATTATGTGACCCTGGAAACTAATCGATGAGGGCGTGAATGCGATTCGAGATCATGCAAAAACATAACAACTTAAAGGTTAAAGGGTAGCGGGCGGGAAGTTTGCCAAATTTTAAACCAAGTTCAGATTGCAATGTGAAACCCACCAAGTGCCAGCTTTGTAACTGGAGACAGCCCCTTTGATAACTTTCAAGTTCGTCAAACATATGAATCTAATGATACTTGGTACACGAGCAGGTAATGATATGAAGCAACCTGGGATTGAGAGACTGAGAACTCACAACTCCTAGAGCTAGCAACACCTTGGCAACTACAAGGTTTCAGATGACGTAAATCAATGTCGTTATGACGCAAGACGACAAACGAGCAATCTGAAGTGCAGGTATTGATGATACTCTCCGTCTGTTTTGTACATTTGCCTTTGTCGATCCCTTTCTCCAAGTGTGGAATTTGAAATTCAAATGATTTCTTCTTTGGCATTTTCCCGCAAGATATTTATTCTTGCCATGTTCCTTTGATTCCCCCGGCATGAAATATTGTTTGATCAGCCTATGAATTTTGCAATTCTTTTGGTCCCCGAATCCTTCGGTGGAAAATGCCAAAGGGTCACCGTGAATAAGTCACCGGGTTCCAACACAGCCATTGGGCAAAGTGACAAAATAAGCTTAGTCACTCATCCGGAACGAGTTTATCCCTCCTCTCGGCAAGGATCACGGCAACAGTGTAGTCTGTGTCCAAGGTAAGGTAGGCCCATGTGTCCATGTGCAAATAATCAATTGGTAGATTTGGAATAACAGATTGCACAACCCATAACAAGGACTTCCTCCGACAGGATTGACCGCATGAGTCTTCGGTTGGATGAGTGCAAGCAACCGAGCATCGCTCGCAAATTGTAAGAGCTAACGCGAACAAATGATACCAGTGAAATCTGGTTTGACGCAGACTGGTTTTGAGCTTTCTCCTTCGGTACTTCCTCCTTGTCTGGTAATGTGTGTGTGTGTCTGTTTTCCTCGCTTGCATTACTTCCTACCGTTTGATTTCAGACCCTTGGAGTGGAAAAAAACTCTTCAAAGGAAAACTACAAAAGCACCGAGTAACAGACTTCCTAGCCTTACGTTTGTGAACTCGCGCCACTTGTTCTAGCTTGGTGAAAGCCAATTTTTTCCTCATATTTCCACCCTTCTTCCTTTGACCACCTTAAGGAAAGTTCACTTACACCCGGGAAAATAGCTCCACAAAAACACTCCTTCTCTCGCTCCTTGCCTCTTGAAAAGATGCGAATGTTGAATTATGCTTCATGTTTAATTTTACATTCCTACGTTGTTAACTAGCCTTTGAAAAAGGGAGAAGGTGTAATCGAAATTTTAAGTGGTTTGAAATTCCATCCGTAGTAGAAATGTAGGTCAAGGAGAGGAGAGAAGCTAAGTTTTGGATATAAGCCTTGCAATTTTTTGTTCCTCCGAGCCTAAATCTTAGTAAAAGCGATCCCTTCTAGGCCTAGGATTTGTAGACAACAAAGCTTTCAAGTCCCCCCCCCCTTTGTTTAGCCACCGGTTATTTAAACTTGAAGAGAGGTGAGTGGATGATGGAACAGAATGACTTTTAAGAAATTCATATAAAACGGGATGCCTACACCTACGAGCTTATTATATACAAGGCCAGTCTTTGACTTCTCGTCTAATAAGTCACTAACGACAGTTGCAGTGTTTATAAGAGCCGCTACTTGAGACTGAGATTGTAAGTGTAACATGCTGACGTCATTTTGGAAGACTAACGCCCTCTGGGCTGTAATCCCCTACGATGTTAGTTCAAGTCCCTTTGTGTCATTTACCATGTTGACTGAAAGAATAATTGACCAAACAAAGACAAAGTCAATATTTGCAAGACTATATAAATTGCTTGATTCATATGGCTCAAGGCACGTTGGAGAGGGAGGCTTGAATGGGATCAAATGCGCTGAGTCGGCTTAATTACGAAGTCTCTTCTATTAAAGGGATCTGCTATCGTACCGGAGCTTCTAAATTCTATTGTATCAAAGGCAAGGTGGCCACCATTTTCTTTTACTTAATGTAATGCCTTGGCTGTCTAACTAGACAAGCTCTATCCATCCCTTGGAAATGCTTTGGAACCACCTTGATAATTTCTTTTCATGTCATACAGCCGTTATTTGGTGGTGGTCACAAAAATTAAGATTTGCGCCCGAGGACTGTAATCAGCTGGAAAAGTAACGTGACCGCGTGTGCCGCCGTTGGCGTGCTCATAATTCTTTCCTCGACACCCCCAGGCATGGAAATCATGCAAACTGCTCCATTAAAAGGGGTCGGAGTGCGAGGAGCACCCACCCCATGTCACTTAACCTTTAAGCTCACACAAGAACACGTGAACCACCTCCAGTCTCCTGACACACATCACCGAGGAAACTTTACAGGTTCCATGGCCCTCATTTGCATTCAGGAGGGAGAGACAACACCCGAATTAGTTTATGTATCTTAGAATTCAGAGCTTTTGCCAGGACATGCAGGGACATACAAGTCCACCCTTTGATCATGGAGTTGTTTGCAGTCGTGTACTTGTTTGAAAGACGCGCTACTACTTTCCTTTCCCTGGTGTACAAGTTGAAAAAAGTAGTTTTATTTGAGTCTTACCTGGAGAATTAAATATAAATTATTTGTCGAGTTCCTCGAACAGGAGCAGGATCCACACTGGCTTGTTACAGGCGTATAATTTCCTCTGCTTCACACCAATCCACACCCAAAGTAAGACTGACGACCGAGCTAGACAGTGTGGATGAGCAGTAAAAAGGTATCGGAAACGGCTATACTTTCACTCAGGCCTTTCCCCAGCCTCACTCTCGTCAGCACGAGTGGATGAGACATGGGAGAGCGGAGTAGGCTCCTTTCTCCTCCGAGTGCCCGAGTTAGCTTTCTCTCCCACGCCCGAATCCGCGCTTTAGTCGCATCCGCTCTTCCGCACTACGCCGCCCGTACATCCTTTCATGCATTGCTCTGGGTGGGAATGAACGGCTCTCGTTTCTTCAGCTTTCACATTGTTGAACAGGAGGGTGAGCTGCGTTCTCAGGTCCGTGGATGGAGAGTCGGCTCTTGGCTCCAACTCCGTGACAGCACGGTCGACGCTCTGCCAAGACAAACTGTAGTGAAAGCCACGCTTGTGAAAGTACACGGACGAGGGAGTTGAAAGGAGTAAAAGTTGCTTTGAGTTCGTCTCGTGCACGTGCCGGGCAGTTGAATTAGGTGGGTAGGCACATACTACACGATGTAATGGCAGGTGGTGGTGGGCCATTCGATTAAAACGTTTTCTTCATAGATTGACATGCTATTGGAACCGCTCAAGTGGAAACTTTTGTGTGTGGGGAGTTAACAACTTCTACATGTCACATTATGTGTTCATCTCCTCAATAATCTTTGGGGGACCACTCCCTCCTCCCTCTGTTTTTTGTCGAGATGAATTTGCAACTTTGGTTATTGAGAATGGAAAGGTTGGTGGAAGAGACAAGCAAGACTTGTCTCTTGCCCTACGCCAAATTCTTTTAGGGATTAATGCGACTATCCAATCATTTGGCTTAGTAGGACAAGAAAGGAAGCTGGTGAAAGTTGAAGAGGAGCTGGGAGTCATTATGTTTGGTGTCTGAAGGAAGTAACAGACTCGGTAGACATGACACACTCCAACGTGGTGTATCGCTTCAAATATGCAGAAGAAACCTCAAAAGAGTAAATCTACACGCAATTGAAGCGTGATATGGAAGTGCCAGCATTTTACATTGGCTGGTGTAAGCTGGGTGTGAGCTAAGGCTGGGAAGGAAGGAATTCTAAGCGGAAACCGTTTGCATGAGAACCGAAAGGAAAGGCTTGAGGAAGGAATTGAGGATCGATTCAGCTTTTACCAGTTGCCTTGCGCGTGAAAGAAAAAGCTACGGCGGTGTGAGTGAGCCGTGTAGTTGGTTCGCTTTCGTTCAACTTTCTTTTAGGAAGAGGAATTTCTAAGCCATGTGGCTGGAATACTAAATTGGTTCAAGAGGGCAAACAGAAATCTTGTTGTATGCCAGTCTGTATATGTTCTACATTCCCCGAGGGTGGAGAGAGGAACAGACGATACGTTTGTTCATCAGAGCGTTTCTTGTTTCGGTATCCTGTAAATGTTGTCTTCGTTGAGCTGAGGGCTAAAGGGTTGAACTTGGCATGGAAACTAGCTCAATTCAATTTGAGGAATGGCCGAGAGACGTCGGTAACCACTGCCTTCCGGTTCTGTTGTGTTAAGGGTGTTAGGCTAAAGCTCCTTGTAATGAGGGATGAGGATATGTTAAGAGGATGAAGGATGTGGGCAACTGTATCGTGGACTAAAGGAACAAAAAGGTAAGTTCAACTACTAGTAGCTGGATCTGCTTATTGTCTCAAGGCGCCCCAGGATTTCATTTTAAATCAGCAGTAAGTCATAGAGTGTGCTTCATGGAAGAGGTTCCCTAAAAAGCAAAGCGGGCATGTTCAAACTGCTGTTCTGTGGTCGCATGCACGTGGTGCGCACACTATGCATTTAAATGGAAGAAATAAACAGTATATGTGTACCCGTACTTTAATTGTTGCGCCGTCAATTAATTCACGTTTGGTCCCATCAAATTCCATTAAATTATCTAGTTGGGTGGTAAACAATTTCGAACTTTCGTCTCTGGCATTATGGGGGGTTTTAAATTACTGCAGGTAAGCATTTTGTTTATACGGTATAGTGATTAGAGAGTGAGCTTTGGTGTGTGATGAATTTCATGACTGGAATATGGATCAAAGTGTGTAGTGTGTTAATGTCAATGCGGGATCTTGAATGATTTTTTAGAAAATCGAGAAGAAGAAATTGAAGCAAAGCAAGGCGCAGGAGGCGTCATCAAATGATGTTCGTGGCAAGAAGAAAGCTATGCTGCCACCAGCCCCTGCAGAGGTTGTTAAACCGGGAAAGGGCAAGAAGCAATTGCAGACGGAAGATGCATCTGTGAAGAAAAGGAGAATTGATCGTGTGGTTGCTCCAGCTAATTTTGTAGATGAAGAAGTGTATGATGCCGGAAGAGAGACGCAGAATGGTCATGGTTTGAAGAAAAAGAAGAAGGAGAAACAGCAAGAGAAGCCGTCGCCGTCAGAGATACAAAATAACGAGGAAGTTTTGCAAAACATCAAGAAAGAACCAGTGACTCCTCGTAGAATGCTACAAAAGCCCGACTACTCCGATTACTCGAGAGAGACATTCCACGAATCAGCAGAGGAAAGCGATGATGATTCCGAGCACGGAGAAAC
Organism: Sminthurides bifidus; assembly: GCA_009872375.1. Classification (NCBI taxonomy): domain Eukaryota; kingdom Metazoa; phylum Arthropoda; class Collembola; order Symphypleona; family Sminthurididae; genus Sminthurides; species Sminthurides bifidus. Next base: position 9,667 of record VRMD01000902.1, on the reverse strand, counting down.
GGAGGATGGGAATGAGGTTTTTATAACAGAGTCACCACCTCAATATGCTGATGACATTAAGGAAATAGTGGAACAGGTAAGTTCGTTCAAACTACTGACATAGTACAATTAGCTTGCATTTTTGAATATACAGGCTATCCTGTCGTAGGCACGGAATGAATTTATTGCGGAGTTTTTTTCTTGCAGGGCGGAAAAGCATTGCAATGCATGAAAGACTACTTCCAGAAGCAAAAGGCGGAATCATTGTTCCAAGACGAGGTGAACAGATTCTGCATGGCTATCGAGGCTCACAAAATTCCAACGCTTGACAACAGTTTCTTCAAAATTGGACTTCCGTACAGTGTTTACCCTGAGAACGCTGATATATTACTCGTTATTCAAGATGACCATAAGGGTGAAGATTATCAAGAGCCAGAGTTGAAAGCTGCCCTTTTCAAGCAAAAGCTGTTGATGGAGTATGGAATCAAGATCCGAGAAGTTATAACTATGAAGCAGTTGGCAGAAGATTACAAAACTTTTGAAGCTAAAAGAAAGCTTATTATGCGGGTAGACGGGATTTTGGTCCAGAAATCAATTATAAAATACACCTACACCCTTTTTGGACGTGAAACACATCGGAGGAACAAATTACCCATTGCTGTAAATTTTGCCAATGGTCGGGACATTGGTGTTGGTATCAGAAGAGCGTTGAGAAAAGTCATGCTATCAATTAATATGAAAGACAACCAGAGTAGCATTGTCGTAAGTTTGTGTTCAACACAATCGTAGAAACTACTGGTTTGAAGACGCATTCCGATACTAATGCCTATTTTTGACTTGCAGATTGGCAATGATGAGCTTACGAAAGAGCAGCTCCAAGCAAATATAAATAATGTGTGCAACTGGTTGGCGAGAAAGTGGCCAGGTGGATGGGTAAATGTCGCTAAATTGTATGTCTCCTCTGGCATGAAACTTCCTATTATACCCATATACATTTCGTTTGGTAAGTAGCTGTGATTTTGTAAGTTCTGATACAATTAAGGTGTAATATCTGTACTGAACTAACTCTACTTTGTTATTAATCTTATAGGTACCAGAAATGAAGTGACTAGGTCAGTTATAATCAAGAGGAAAAGGCCTGAAGTGGTGGAAGATGAACTGTCAACGAATTCCCAGGCCAAGAGAGTGCGTGTATTCCCGGATGGAACCATCAATGTTGTACGAGTGAAAGAAGAAAAGGATGATGAATCATGATTTTTTTCCTTTTTTGGCACACAATATATCAATATGCAACAGCTTCACTTTGAAAATGTTGAATATTAGGCTTTTGAGAAGCATTTTCCAGCGATTGCTACAATATTTGTAAGGTCTAGAAAAGAAAAAATAATAAATTCACCTTTTTTAAATGCCAGTCGTATTAATGCGAACAATTTTGAACGCGCTTTGGCGGGAATCCGGTGAAAATTTCATCCTGGGAAAATTCCTTGCGGCTTACTACAGTGCAATATTAAGCGATTTGACACACGGTTCCTTTCAAGCAAATGGAAATTCAACTCAACTAGATACAAAACTAATTCAATAGTACTTTGCATTCCTTATGCTAAGAATCATCTGTCTCTGTGGTAAAATCATTTTTATTTTGTTGAGTATGAATTTCTTGCACTTCAAAAATACCGCAATAAGAATACCATGATGTCTTTATTTTGCAGTTGCAGATTTTACCGGTTTTTATTCGAAACTCAGCAACTGGTCAAGTGGTTCAAGCTCCTCCTCTTTTACGGACTGACATTTTTCCATCAAGCAGAATAATTCTGCTTCAGAATGGCAGAGAATCACGCAACCAACGTAGCTGATGAAGCAAACCAGAACCCAGTCCAGGATACAAGCTCAAGTGGCTTTGAGGTCAACAAGTTCAGCCGGAGCTTCTATTCCTCGAAGGAAATTCTGAAATGGAGAGTCGTCGAGACGGGTCAGAAGTTTGCACCACGTGTGGGTCATGCTATGATCTCAAGAACCGTAGACAGGGCTATAAAACTGTATATGCTTGGTGGTGGTAATCATGATGGTGACATTAGAGAACTGTGGGAGCTGGATCTTGAGAATGCATTAGAAGACTCTGATAGCGATCTATCAGACACAGACTGGAAACTAATACCGACATCGGACGATTACAACTGTCGCTACGAGTTTGCAGCCGCTTTGAGTTCAGACAAATCGCAATGGTGGATGTTTGGAGGTGCAGATTGTGAAAAGCCACGTAATGATGTCTGTTACTTGGATCTTGACACACTTGTTTTTGTGGAAATGGCACCTAACACTTCACCGAATTCAATTAGTGATGATAAGAATGTGCCTTGTGCAAGGACTCAAGGAGGGAATTCATGCCTTTTACGTAAGTAAGAATTACTGACAGCTGATATCTGAGCTCGTGAAACACGCTTGAGGAAACAATTTCGATGTCCTGTCTGATACTGTTACGACTTTCTTCACAGAAATCGAAGGTAAAAGCTTTTTGGCTGTGTGCGGAGGTGGTGCAAAGGGCGAAAAAGCTGTTCCTGATGGAAACCTGTATTTATTTGATACCACGAATGGGACATGGGAACGTGTGGATGTAAGCGGAGATACACCAGGAAAACGTCAAGGGCATGGAATGATTTCATTTGGTTCAAAGGTAAGTGCTAATCACTTCACTGCTTTTCTCGAAAGTTACCACATTATGATTGCTAGTGACTGCAAATTCGCTTACGTAAATCCAGAAGAACGTAAAACGTTACATGCTACAGGTACGGAAGCTTTCATTGCCGAAACAAGAAGATTAGCACCGGCAATTAGGCGATAAAACGAGACCAGCAGTTGTATAACATAAGGTGGCACTTGAGAAAGTTGATACTTACGCAACCACTTATGACTGGTTTTCAGATCTTTCTCCATGGAGGGATGCATGAGTTTCAAATATATGATGACATGTACACAATAGATCTATCCGAACTACGAAAAAAGGAGCCATCCTGGATTAAAATCCGTGCTGGTGAAAAATATCCATGTGCAAGAGCAGCACATGGGTTCGCACGTGTGGAGCAAGAGATTTTCCTCTTTGGTGGCCTTGGGAACGATGGAGCGCTTGGTGACGTGTGGAAATATCAGATAGGTCAGATGCTTAAGATCAACCAAACTTTTATAATGCTGTAAAAAGTGGTTTGTAGCATTCAACAAAGCTCACGTTACCAAAAATGTTTCATAAATCCACGTCTATCGTTATCTAGACTCAATGGAATGGACTGAAGTCTTGGTTCCGCACATGCCGTCGCCCAGATTGGATGCAGCTTTGACTGTGGTGACTACGAGTCAAGATTGGAAAATAATGTTGGTCCATGGAGGAATGAATACGGAAGGTTCGCTTTTCAACGACTTCTGGGCACTAAGATTACGATAGTTAATGTAAGAATAGACGATTAACATCTTTGCCCATCTCTCTTGTTACGTTAGAAATTTATATTTTGCCATTTACCGATCAGCCATGTGAGTGCGAAGTCTTCAAGTAATACAGTATACCTTTTTAATCGTATGTAGCCAAACCAGTTCATGTGATTTTACCAGTTGCATTTCCTAAATCTGGAAACGTTGGTCATGGTACTCTCTCAGACTAAAATGATCGTTTCAATTAAACCCTTTTCTTACTTTCGAAGCCAGTCTAATGTTCCAAGGCGCGCAGGTGCTGGTTGTAACAAGATTTCAAACAGGTTTTTCAAGCACAAATAGATAAAAAGAAAAAGGTTGCTTTATTTCCCTACGTCGTATGTGCTAATCATTGATTCATTTGTTCATCACAGCTCACCCAGTCAATCAGAGAAAAAAATGATGTCTCACTTTGTCATTTCGGGGGATTAGTGTCACACTGAACTTATTTTGACAAGAACGATAATAATCCGCTCCCATATCATTTTCCAGATCACAAGAGCAATCTCAAGAGCTGCAGTGTACTTACCGCCTTAGCTCTTTCTGCTGCTCATTCCATCCATAAAAAGCTGTTGTCAATATAACCAGGATAGTTTCAACTGCATGCTTTTCCTCCATCTTCTTTGATTCAGCAAGTTTGGCCACAAAGAATATTTAGCATGTTAAGCCGAAGTATCAGCTAACATAAGATACCTTAAATGTTAATGACGGATACATCTTGTATCATTCATGTAAAGAACGAGTCCTTTCTTCTCCTGTTCGGTATGGTCTAATTGCAAAGCCACAACACAAGCTTGCCTTGCTCATATGGCGTCAATAGGAATATGAAGGAACCCTGGGCAAGTTAGGATTTTTCTTCAACGCAAGTCAATACAAAAAAATGCCACGTGTATTATTATGCGCGAATTGAAACTGGGGGACCAACAAACCCTATGCATTGCCTTGCTCTTTTCTTCCTTCCAGCAAAAGTCTGCAAAGGTCTTCAATGGCACTGTTGACTACACAGAAAACATAAACATACCAAGACAGGCGATTCGTTAAAATTCTGTCTGGGAGTCTCACCACTAAGATGAAGCCGTACAGCGCCCGGAAAACTTTCTATGTTCCTACCAATGTTACATGAGAATGATGGAACTTAGCAACAATCTTACATAAGCCAGCGTTATTGTATTTACTAGTGGTGTACTCATCAGTGCTCAGTGGTAACGGGTGAAACATTCTGCGTACATGTGCTTCTGCCTTCCAGCTATGCAGCAACGCTTCAATCTGTCATGCTCATGTAACAAGTGCAGGTGAGGAAGGGGCCAAAAAATCTGCTGAGACGCTCAGGGTAACATTCGAGAGGTGAAGTGTAAGCTTTCATAGGGGAGTACGATGTACACGAATTCAATGAAAATTCCAGCATTACCAAGGTTTCCTACCTCAGCGGATGACTGAAACTGGTTACCGATAGCAATTCTAATCCATTGAGTTTCCGCACGTGATAGAAGTGAGTTCAAGCGGAAACGCTGCTCGATTGAGCCTAACTCCTGCTTAGGTTTTAAAGAACGGACCGGTAAGTTTTTCATTGTCATAATTTTATCTATTGTAGTAATCAACTGTAGGCCCTAGATCCAGAGGTGCCTAACTGATAGCCAGTTAGGTTATGAGTTTAGCGGCTAATATTAGGCGTCGCGTGCAGCACGCCAGTTGCGCATCTTTCCAAGTTTACCTAATATTACGTGAGTAGCTCGAGACTAGAGGATTTGAAAAAGCTTCATGGTTAAGAATATTTCCACACCTGTGTTGATGGAAATGACAAGTTGATTACACATCTTTCACACTGCTTAAGACTAATTTACGCATTTCATTGGATTTTCAAGTTGGTTCAAACTTTGGCTATACGGTCGATTAGGTTTTGTTACAAGTGATTTCAGCAGTTACCGATGATACGCCATCCCCTTCTAAGATTCAAGTACTCGTCGCTTCCAAAAGTACGTGTCCTATGAAGTAGTGATGTGTTAACAAACCGGTTTTTCTACTGCTTTAGCTCTAATAGCATACACACGAACCTTGTACATATTACTAAAACAATAAGCCAAGTTGGGCTAGGCATGTCCAGAACTAAAGTCGATAATAAACGAAGCAGAAGCTCTGGAAACTTTAAGCGTATGATCCCTTTTGAGTGTTCGCTTGAATCATTTTGTTTTGTTTTTCACAGGAGTCTGTTACATTATAAAAGCGTAAATATGAGCACCGCCCGCCCTGGAGAAAAATCTCCTCTTCTCAGCTCACAGGAAGATGATGTTGTTCTAGTGCCGGCATTACGAACTCAAGCGGACAAGAACAAAGGGTCAACTACCGGCTACTTGACCCTGCCGCTATCTAAATCCGTGGGTTCGTCTGGCTCTGACCCCGGTTCGCCGACTGATTCGAAATCAAATCCCTGCTCGCGGTACTGGGGCATTTTTTATGCGCTAATAGCCAGCGTTCTGCTATCGCTAACGACTTTGCTAGCTAAGCTTCTGATTGGTTATCATCCGTTTAACGTTGCCATATGGAGATTTCAAGGAATCCTGCTGCCCTCTCTGCCAGTTCTAGTTTACTGCACATGCGTCAAAAACGAGCCAGTGTTCGAGTCAATTAGACCGGTTTGCAGACCAGATAAGCTGAAGACTCTCCTGTTCCTGTTTGTAAGTTGGCCATTTTTCGTGTGAAAGCAATTTTTTCTCATGCTCACTGACTTATTCTCCTTTCGGAATGAAGCCACTACAATCTAAATTGTCTGGCGGATGACAAGGGGTGAAGAGGACGTGGACTTAACTCGAGTTTATGTTTTTCAGCTACGTGCCTTCTTCGGCTGCTCCGCTGTCATAATGCAGTTCTACGCTCTGCAGTACATACAAATTGGAGATGCAACGGTAGGTTTACGTCTCCCGTAACCTTGGATTCGGCGAGGCAATTCATGCGGAGCAATGTTGGCATGCAAGAATCCTGTCTTTAAGAGCATGAGCATCTCGTGATGCAGTTTCACTTTCCTCCGCAGGTAATTTCCTTCACGACGCCCGTCTTTGTGGCCATCCTGTCTCACTTCTTGTTGGGGGAAGCCATGGGGATCGTCCCCGTCCTCACTGCCATTCTTAGTATAGTGGGCATTGGAATCATCACCCGTCCGCCGATTTTCACAGGCGCGACGACCTACGATACCAACAACTTGGTAAGTGGTCTGTGACCGTCAAGCGACCCTGTCTGGTCTTCTGAACATGTGTAGTGTCGTTGTGGTACTGATTTACGACTAATTGGCTTCAAAACCTGAAGCTGTGACATGACTCTTAACGATGTTGTTTCTTTCGTATAAATTGTCGTGACGGCAAGCTACGATTGTACCTAGCTTGTAATTGAATCCTGATGATCCTGTATCCTGCTCACAGATTGGAGCGGGCATGGCTCTCGGCTGCATGATATTCGCAACTTTTACATATGTCATCTTGAGATGGCTCAGACATGTACACCACGGCTTAATTACCTTTTGCTACGGATTCTTTAGCATCGCAGAATGTGCCATTTGTGCTATAGCTGTGGGCTTGTTGGAATTCCCGGTCACTGCAACCGATTGGGTTTTCGCTATTACGCTAGCGCTTTTGGCATACGGAGGTCAAGCCTTTTTCACCCAGGCTCTCAAGCATGAGGAGGCAGGCCCTGTGTCACTCATCAGGACTTGTGAGGTTATTTTCACCTTCGTGTGGCAAATGATTTTCCTCAATGTGATCCCCGACGGATACAGGTGAGGTTTTACCTCCAATCTTATGTCTAAACAAAGAGGCAGGGGTGAATTGGAGATTTCCGTCGCTAATCGATTTGAACTAATGGCAATTGAAGTAATGTCAAGTACCATGTCTTGATTGAATTACAGCATCGTGGGCGCCCTAACAATCATTCTTGGAGTCCTGGTGACAACTCTCCGGAAATGGGTCAAAGAAATGCCTGAAGAAAGTGAAATGCATCAGAGACTAAGCTTCCTTCTAAAATAATGGAATTTGGGAATCTTAAGGAAAATTGGTTTTATTTTAGAAAGGAAACTTGATCGCGAAAGAATTGGTAAAATGAGCATATTTCGAGGCTTCGATTAATAAGATTAGGCTTTAAATCTTTGACAATTTCATGAATTATGCAGCTTTACTGTTAAATCCGCTTTCTCTCTTTTTACATTTTATGCCATTGACCGGTCGTTGTTATTGATTGTCGGTGTTGGACCTAATAGAGCAGGATATTGCAGTGGAAGTGCATACCGGTGGAACCAGTTTGTGCAAATTATGTTAAGGTTATGTACAGTTGATGGACTAAAAGGCACAGATTGCTGATGTGAGAGGAAGGATCTATGGAAGTACCATGTCTTGTGCACTTTTTATATTGGTGCCTGGCAGCACTTCACTTTGAAGCAGGAGTTTTGTAATCTTAAATTCAGTCATAAGATTACGAAACGAAGATTGATGGAAATGAGAGTCTGTATGGACAAAATATTTGAAGAGAATTTACAGCCTTTATGAAATCAAGAAACGGATTTAGAAAATGTGGCCATATCATTTACAGGGTAACGTACTGATTTCTTAAATGCGGCAATAAAGAAGATCCTGTAGCCCGAAATAGTTAATAAAAAATGTCATTTTGAATGTAAGGAGAAGGAGGTACTTTTAGAATAGACGGATTACGTTTACTGGAGTCATTTCATGTATCGTCGATCTGCATGGGGACAGTAGGAGACTAATAGTCTTTTGTAATTTACCCGTAGATTCTTACTGTAGTTATCCTAACCTTATTTGTTAGGGCTTTAAGCACCATTAGATGCATCATCGTCGTTTCTTGATTCAAAATAGGAAAGATGCTCTTCTCTATTTTTGGCGCCCTAGTCCACATATGTGGCTTTCTCTAGAGCTAATGTGTGATGCCTGGTAAGGGTGAAAGCCGCAATACCTGTATGTACTTCTTCAAATATCTTTTCAGGAAAAGCTATTTCGTGGAGGAACATTCTTATGATTGAATTTTATTCCATTAGTATGCGTAGCCAAAACAAATGAAAATTCCAGGGCTGTGGATGTTGAATCAATTTGAACATCTAATCGAAGCGAACTCCGGCTAATACAATCGCTTTTAGGTTAGTAACTCTAAGACTCGCGCAGAAATGAGGACTACAGAACAAGAACTGGATCCCGCTGTGCAAACACAAGATTCGCAAACCTAAATTCGCGAGGAATACAAACACATCAGAAATGACAGGGAGCATATGAATGAGAAAAAAAAACAATGCCATGAATGAAACGTGAGAAGCTTGGCTTAGGATGAGATAATGAAGCTGTTCTGGCATGAGAGATGAGACCCAAAGATGCATACGAGTCAGATATTCAGGCTGACACCTGTGAGAACTTACCTCCATAAATTGCTTGCGAGTCATTACCTTGTCATTGATTCGAACAAGGGTTAGGTTAAGAGCGACGCGTGGAATAAACTAATTCTTATCATGTATACAAACTATTGGGCCACTCGCACGGTGATTTAGATAAGATTATGCTGAAACAGAACCGGGTGCACTGTGAGCCTTACTTGGAGCAATTTTAAGTAAGCTCATTCACAAAATGGCAGTTGTCTCTCTGTCTACTTTCAGCATTATTAGATTCAACATCTACTGTCAGTTAAGACTGTCGTAGCTCTTGCGGAGGTTATCAACCAAATTTTAGATTACTGGTACGAGACTTGCTTGGCTTGAAGCTATAATAACTTTGCTGCTGTCTTTAAAACTGCTGGTGCTAATTTGAAGAGCTTAGTTTCCAAGTATCTTCAAGTTCCAGTCCTAAATAAATCATCGATCTAGACTTCAAAAAGCCTCCGGTACTGCAATTCATTCAACGCAGGGTCCAAAAATCTGGACAATCCTTGTGAATGCAGCATGCCTTCTCAATAATTACGTGTTGTTCAAACATTCAAGTGAGGAACGGTGACCCCTGGCCTGATCAAAAGCTAAAAGCAAGTGAATTGTACCCACCAGCTCCACCCCCAGTTAATCATGACGGCAGCCATCTTGGAAGACTCCAGCGCGGCCTCCACCCCCTCCTCCGTACTTCCGACCCCATCACGCTACGAGCCCCGAGAGACTCGTCGCATGTACAAGAATGTCATCGTGGTCAGCATCTCCTTCACCCTCCTCTTCACCGCCTACTCCGGCATGTCAAGGCTGCAAGCGTCGTTATGGAAGGAGGAC
>VRMD01000901.1:0-20560 GCA_009872375.1 Sminthurides bifidus | reverse complement strand
TCGTACATATGCTGACATGGAACTATAGCACAGAGTGAATTGATTAAAAATAGGCCCAGGGCGAGCACCATCCTCAGTCTTCAGTTCTAAACTCTGCCTTCATTGCTAAATCAAGTATAATGTAATGGGACAAATCAATTTCGATTTGATACTGCCAATTACTGCACATTCCAAATGCGTGTCAATCATCCTAGCTTACTGAAAGCGTCACAATCCCTTTTCACTGCTTCACTTTTTCTTTGCTTCCCACGCGCTAAAAGTACGTCAATTGATACTGACGAATCCGAAATTAGACAAACGTATTATCACAACGAACACGAATAAGTAAAAGGGAAATGGCCCAACACTTTGTGACGGCGACTAAATTTTTGCCGACTGCAAGATTCTGGTTACTTCTTCAGGTACTTGACGTGCTCGAGGGCACGGCAGAATTAATAGTGGACCAAATTTCACATTTGCGAGTAACTCTTCGCCTCAATCGCCGTCTGTGTGCAGTAAAAGTTATCTGATTAGTCTCTGAGACGCTCCAGTAACTCGTGCATTAAAAACATCTTTTGAGAGGAAGAATAGCAATGTTTTTGGCACATGACGAAGTAGCACTTTAAATTTTTTCTCATCCTAGTCGGTGGCAAAGTGATGGAAAACCTTGTTGTTGCGCAATTAGCGCTTTGCTACATTTACTACTAACTTGCTAGTGTTCCAAGTTACTTTTTTGAAATCAAAGCAGTATGAGTAAAAGCAAAAGCTCAAAATTATTGAACCGTAGACTTCAACACGCACATTGCTTACAGCAGAGAAGACAGGTTGCGTTAAATTGCGCCATGAGGATGAGGAAGGTTTAAATACAAGTTTGGTTGCCTTAAATACAGAGCCATAAACCTTTTAGATGAAAAACGTTGAGCAAGTAGGATTTATCGAATCTTACATCATTTGAAAGCTGCATTTGGTTTCTTTTCACTTTAAAGAGGTACATGGGCAATCAAAATATTGCCTTAAATACAGAACCATAAACCTTTTAGATGAAAAACGTTGAGCAAGTAGGATTTATCGAATCTTACATCATTTGAAAGCTGCATTTGGTTTCTTTTCACTTTAAAGAGGTACATGGGCAATCAAAATAGTACAGCGTTACATGATGCATCAGCCGCAGCTCTGCCGAATAAAGATGCGCGAAATAATGTCTGTTATACACCATGCTGACTTCCGCCACATTGCACCTATGCCACGGTTCGCAGCACAGGAAATGTGAGTGGAAGAAACTTTCTAATTTTGGTTTGCGTATATTGTGGAATTAATATTTTGTCATCTAAAGCCTTAGGGACATTTACAGCTTACATGAAAGTCCGCAGTATACGCAGCACCATTATGAATGCAGGTGAATGCAGGTAAATGCAGGTTACGAATGTACGTCCCAATAGTCAATTTTTAAACAAAATTGAATTTGTAATGCATACCTAAGGGAAGTCCTTGTAATGGTCAACTTAAGAGGTAGAATTTAGAATAATGGCAGCTAACCAACGACTTCTCGCAAGTATACTTAATTTCTGCATTCGTTTTTGATCTAATGGAGCATTCTAAAATTGCGGCAAAAGTATATTCTCGAGGTTTAACCAGTATTTTTTAACCATTCTCCCGTTCAGACCTAGTTAAAGTCCAGCTAAACGCATGCAAGCTACTAGTAAGCACCACGGGTCGTATTAGAGGAAGCTCCGGATCTACTGAAGCACATGAGTCGGACCACGAGGATCAGTTCGTTGCTATCTTTGTTTCAAACCATGCTAGAGACTAGCGACGAGCAACAAATTCAAGCTCTAGGTGAAAGTGAGTCCATGACTGGAATTCATGATCCGTAACTAGTTTGGGCAGGATCTATCTTCGAGGTATTGGAAGTAAATATATTGAGTCTAGGAAACTATTTCGTTTCCACATATTCGTCGGCCAGCGCCAGCGCCCACAGTCTTCTGACCTGTGACCTGCCAGTGGGTCCATCCAAACTAAATGCATGACGACGAGTCGATTGATGCCTGTATCAAGCTCGTGGCTCGTCTACTTCCGGAGATACGTTTTCCTATGCCAGTCATGCCTGACCATGGCATCTGGGCAGGCACCATTTTGGAGGCATTGGAAGTAAATATAGATGGTCCGTAACCTGCTTATAAGCGATTATGACAACACCGTAAGTCAATCATGTCGTTCCATCTTTACTGTTTGGATTTTTAACTAGACAAGGAGTTATTGCTACAAGAACAGTTTATATCTTGAGTTTAGCTGCCATTATTAATGGCGTTGGCATTTTCTGAGTTCATTTTAGAACGAGTGCAGAGCTTATGCCCTCTTTTACACTTTCTTTCTTGCAGTAAGTGTTCTAGCAGGTGAAAGATGGCGGCACTCTTATCTCCATTAGTTGAGGCGTCGATTAATATTGAAATATACTTGTGTAACTAACTTTCGATAATGCGGTACATGTTTCTTTCCCAGGAAGTTTTGACCCAACGTTATTACGAGAACAAATCGTAAATCATATGTCAAAACTCACAAGCCTTTGGAATTCCTTACCTGCTTTAGACGAGGTAATGTGATCTCACCAATGGAGCATGAGCTTCATTCTTTCAACTTTTGCGTTTTGTACAATTCGTTTGTTAATTGGCGATATTAGTTTGCGCATTATGTACCCTTATAAATACATTGTGATTTTTTCATCGTATACTCATCATAATCGCCAAAATGGACTTGCCCATAGGCTGAAAAAAAATTGGGGAAAACTGAACGTACGTGATGGCAGCTGCGGTGAAAATCCGTAAAGGATTTAACAGCGGGCTGGAACCTGAGATTGTCATGTTAAATGCTGGGGCGTAAGAATTTCTTGCGGTTGGCTTGGTGGCTGAAAGTGTGATGCTTGTATTTTGTAGTTGTCAGCAAGGCGCGTAAGTAGGTGTGGAGCACGAAGAAAAGTTGTAGAAATTCCTATGATCCATAGCTTAAATTGAGTGTGAAGGAGCGATAAGAGGCTCGTCCTTCATTTCGTTTTCTCGTGTCCCGGAAGGCCATAGTCGAAACTGGAGGAACCCATGGAGAAATGCGCAAGCTGTTGTCACAAAACTTGTGTAATGAACGGTCGTAGCCAGAACGGATTGGCAAATGCTAAGTTACAAGGCCACTCTTACTCCCGGATCCATTCGTCGCTTTCCCCCGTTCTCGCTCTTTCGTTCTCCTGTTTCTCCGTTTCAAATACCCGAACCTCCGGACTTAATGGAGTTTTCAAAAAAAATACTGCTTTGCCTTGTTAAGTCTTCTCAACGCCGTAATAAGTCCTTATTGCCATTGCAATGTGGTTGGTGAGGAAAGGAAAATTTTCTCTAACTTCTCCAGCTAGTTTCAAGAGTAACCCAAAAGTTACTGACAGAAATCTTTGACTGATCGTATCCCATTTCATCGTTTTTGCCTCTAACTTAATCTTCAGGTAATGCAAGTTACGGTGATGCGCAGAATCTAACTTTCCATTTTCCAACTTCCACCTCACAGCCGTTTTAGAAGTGAGCTCGGAGGACACCCCCGTGTTTACAAACCTTGCCGAGGTACAACAAATCTAATGCCGTAGTAGAATGTGCGTTGAGGTCACACCTTGACTTGCTCATTCTCTTACACAAGCCAGAAACGAAGAAAAGTGTTTGAACCTGCACCGAACTGATATCTTCAGCAATCGGTTCTGTGGGGACAAGTTTTATTAATGCCCTCAGATCCTGCTAAAAAATTAATGACAAGGAATGAATCATTTTCTGTTTAGAATCAGCTTTCCTAGTAACAACTACGGCCGATTTTTCAACATGCATCCGAGTTTTGCATTGCTTAAGTCAAACACATTGAAATTAGAAAAAATTATACTGCCCGAATAAATCTCCGTCGCACGAATTCAAGAAAAATTGCTAACTTGAATTTTAAAAAGTTCGATTATTTTTTCATATTTTTATAGCAACGGTGACATGATAACAAATGCATTGCAATCACGGGAGAAAATTTTTCCATGGACGGCAACACTGTGTCTGTCCTTAGAATCTTCACGATACAATCATGCTTTTTCAATTTTAGTGTACTTTTTTTTCTATACGAAGTACCAAAGTTACCGCACGTGACTTGCTTGGTTGGCAATCTATCTCAACGATTACATCCATGTCCAATGTCATACAGGGAGGATCGTAGCGATGAGTAGACCAATGCCAATGTTAAAAAATTTTAAAAAAATACAAAAATTAGAAGCTTCAAAAATATCTGCAACTATTTAATAGATAGCACGTGACTTGCTTGGTTGGCAATCTATCTCAACGATTACATCCATGTCCAATGTCATACAGGGAGGATCGTAGCGATGAGTAGACCAATGCCAATGTTAAAAAATTTTAAAAAAATAAACAAATTAGAAGCTTCAAAAATATCTGCAACCATTTAATAGATTGATTTGTCCTCACCCCTGGCAGAATCAACGGTGGGAAGGCAGGGGAACGTGAAGGGTGCGAAAGAGAAGTGCTGCTGCAGCAGTATCACTAACGAAGACATTGAAGCAAAAGCTTGCGAACATTGAACGTTGCAAGAACCAAAGGAAAGGCTGCAAGGCAAAAGGGCTGCTCCAAAAGTGGATGATTCTGCCTCGGCTTGCCGCACTGCGAGCAACGTATCTTCAATACAAGAGGAAACGGACAGAAAGCCTTGCAAACAGTTGCCGAGGGAGCGTTCTCTTATGCAGTTCCGTCTTCCCCATTTCCTCCCTTCCCTGCCAAAATAGAAGAGTGAAAAGCTAGTAAAAATTCGAAATTACGTGTACAGTTTTGTGCGCTAGTAATACGTAGCCAGTTTGTGAAGTTCTGAAAGCTTGTATAATTGTGTAAAAGATCGTGTCAAAAGCCTATAGATGACAGTGTATGGACCTGCTTCCAGGGGAGCCGCAGCAGAAACGGGATTTCCTGTGAAACCCTGAAGCAAGTATAGACAATAATTACAATTAACAACGTCTGAAACAAACGCAACCACGACAATAAATAGCATTCATCAATCGTGACAATAATATTCCTGCTTACTCTGGTCTACAAACTGGACTGAATAGACCAGTAACATTGCCTTCAACTTCAACCCCCTCCTGTGTCGGGGTACACTGAGACTTGGGGAAAGTCTGGGCAGTTGCAACTGGAGAAACGTTTTCTGTCAGTCATCCTCGGATGAAAAGCTGCTTGCCCATTGCAACTATATGTGTAGTGCTTTATCACTCGCTAGAATGAAACATTCATATGTGTGTCCAACGGTATTTAATTAATGATAAGCAGTTACCTAATAGTGCAACTCATAGTTTAACCAGTCAATGAGGGATGCAAATCCCGAAACACAAAGTGTGGCTAGTTATTTTTTTTAGTTTTTCGTTTGGATGAGTAAAAGTGTTGTTTCGAGATCATAAATCAAGTCTGTAAAGTCGACACCACGCCATGAGGATAATCAAAGCCCTAGTTGCAGTCTTGCCGTTGCTCCTGGCCACTCTTGATGGTAAGTTTCTTGCCCATTAAAGTCAATTAGTAGCTGAGAGTTTCAACAGCCTCAGTTTTCCTATGCACTAGTGACAGACAATATATAATACGAACACTTGTAATCATCCCTTCGTCAGTTTGCCTGACGGGAACATGGCAACGGAAAAAGGCTTCGTAAGTGCAGTAAACAAAGATAGCCTGAGGTGAGGACACTTAAGGTGAAGATAGGAGCGACCATTTCACAACGTTAATTTGGAAAATTCGCTCGTTTTATTCCAATTCTTTATTACCAATTAAAAGATGCTGTTCAATCATGTTCACTAGAAATACAATTAGGATATGATGTAGTCATAACAGGCTCATTAGAGCCTGCGTGGCATTTGCGAACATGAACAAGATACTACTTGGTGACTTATACTGCACCGCTGAGGGAATTGTTTATGGGACAACTTGCAACCCCCTGCGTTGCTCTTGCTGTTTCTACGAAGATTTTACGACACCGGTTTTGAAATTATGATAAAAGAGAAATCTTTTTGTAGAAAGAGGCTGTTGAGTGAGAAAACTTACAAAGTTTCTAGCGCCTAGGGAAGATTGACGCCTGCCATGCCATGTTTCAAGTGAATTTTGATGATGGGGTAGCTGTACTTGTCTTACTACGACCGGTTGAATGGAGTCAGAAAATCCAAAAAGTTCCGAACAGGTACGAGGTAAGCAGGTGACGATGATTGCAGGCTTTGAGATTTAGATTTCACAAAATCGTTTATCGATTGGATCATGAAAACATGAATGAATGATAGATAAGTACGTGGGATTTTGGAATGGGAATAATACGAAGGAGCAGGAGCGGATGAGTTTCCACTTGAATATGATCTTTATCTTATTAAGAGAGAATGAGTACTGGTAGAGTCCTCCTCAATGACTGCATTTTGATGTAACTGGTGTATGAGTTGAGTTGAGTAATCTTTTTCCATTACTTTCTTTGCTAGGTAGAAGCAACTGTAATAAGTAGGATTGGCGTGCAAAATTGAATTGTTATTTGAATATGATCTTTATCTTATTAAGAGAGAATGAGTACTGGTAGAGTCCTCCTCAATGACTGCATTTTGATGTAACTGGTGTATGAGTTGAGTTGAGTAAGCTTTTTCCATTACTTTCTTTGCTAGGTAGAAGCAGCTGTAATAAGTAGGATTGGCGTGCAAAATTGAATTGTACCAGTTACTCTCACGCTCATTATCATAGTTTGATGGTTAATAGATGAGCAAATTTCTACAATTTATGTACAGAGATGATGAGAAGAAGCGAATCCATCATTCATAGAGGTATTTGCTCGAGAGCTCACAGAGAAGAGGTGTATGTAATTGAGAGCACGAAGCTGCTAATTATTCGTCTTCCTTCCGTCCTTGTTAATTACAGTGTGGAAAAATTTGGCTCTTTCATCTTATTTCACACTTATTTCATATTTAAGTGAGAGGAGTTATGCAAACAAGTTGTACGGGTTCTTCACATCAGTTTGAAAAATCAAGCCTCAAGGGATACGTTGTCACTTGTAGTACTCTCTCTCCTTGTGTGCATTTCCTGCATTTAAGCACACGGCGGATAGGGCAAGATTGAGCTGATGCAACCAAGATTCATACGCAAGAGATGAGTCTTATGATGTTTCCATGTTGATTTCATCTGGGCGCAGGCATAAATGTTTTTACCATAGTTACTTTCTGTTTGTGCAAAAATCGAATATTGATAAACGATCAAGCACTCGATGCAGATGGGCTGCAGTGACAGTGACTGAATCTCAATGAGAAAGCCTGCATGTACGGAAATGACCGCGGGTGATAAATGTCCTTATAGGCTGAAAGGTTAGCCTCTCATTGAGTTCCGCTGCTTCAAACTTCAACTCCGAGTCACACTCATATGAATCCTTCAAAATTGACTAGCTCAGTAATGTAGAAGCAATTCAACTATGAACTTTTCCCTTGAGTAGCCAAAATGAGAAGCGAATCTTTGTGAAGCCAAAATACTCGTGGTCGGTGGTAGAATTGCATCTGAATGCCAAGTAGCTTCGTAAATTTTGAAGGAGGTTACATTCGTCATTTGCAGCATGTCTTGTGCCTACAGCAGTTGCAGGAAATAGAAAGTGACGAGAACTTTGATGTGAATGTGCATTATTTACGTCAAAATATCCCAATGTATAATCAGCTCGAACGGAAGAACAATATGATGCACTTATGAAAAATAATTTGTCCGCTTACAGTGGGTAATGATGAGGAGGCGACAGAGGAATTTCAAATGAAGCGAAAGAAGCTAACAGCGTTGGTGAATAACGTGCAAGGTTTAATATGTGCATATAAAGAAAGGTGTTTTATGTTGACAAGTACGGTAATAGAAAAGATGCTTGTTGATTCGAAAGTAGACAAAGATTGCAGTGCAAAAAGAAAAAATTAAACGCAGGAACTGTCCTTGGATAAGCAGGCGAGTGGTGTGAGTTGGTTCAGTATTGCAGTATGCAAACAAGTCACTAGGGAATCGAGATGAGGAACGGTGATTACTCAAAGTGACTTTTGTGATTCGTAGGAGGCAAGTACCGAAGGGATTATCGATGAGAATAGTTAGCTTGAAAATGCTTTCCGCATTGTTGCTTGCGCGGTAGTTACGAGAGTCGACAGTACAATCTATGATAATAGATGCAGCGACGTGCATCCCCATTAGGGTTACGAATTCATGCAATACATGTATAACCAATACCTAATCGATAGAAAGGAAGCGAGCAAGAAAGAGGAAGTGGGTGGTCAAAGCTTGCAGTACCGATTTGTTCAGCTAGGTTAGTATACTTTATGACTTTATTTTGGCTGGGTCATTCCAAGTAAATGTTACACCGTGCCCGAATAAGATTTCGCTGTGTAGAACAAATTAAGGCTTCGTATTAGGCAGGGACTTGGTCATTTTTTTTACCACAGATAAGAAATGACAGCGACGACGCCGTACATACACACTTGCTGTTGTAAAGTTGCTTCGTTGCATGAGCTGTAAATAAATTGTGGCTTTTGATCGATCCTGAATTAGAAAATGGTTGCTTCGCGATGCTGCAGCAAATATAAACCTGGAATATTATATTTCCATCCCAACATTATTGCGAACAAGCGGAAAGACGTGGGTCTGTGTTTATTACTGTGTTCACTGATATGAGGAAGACAGCATTGATCTGAACATCTGGATCGGCCGAGAAATCGCCAGATCCTTTCGCGTTAAATAAGGAGAGGGTGTGTATGAAATGCTCGAGTGTGTGCCCAATTTTATTTGTGCATGCTTCAAGCAGTTGAAGGTATAAAAACAATTAAAAATAAAACTTGTAAGCGCGTTTCATGAGCCTTAATGAGGTCGAGAGAAACTTGAATTTTTAAAAGACACTTGAGACTGCGCACGAAATCCTCAATTTAAAATTATTGCAAGTTCGCTCTACAAATTTTACATTTGTGAGTGTAAGGTATCAAGTACTTGCAAGCTAGAATCCGCACAGACGATAACAGCTGAAAGATGGCTAACAACATGAAGTAAAACGAATTTGGACGTGTCGAAAAACTCGTCTGGTTTCTGTATTTTTTCTACGATTAGCATGTGAATTCTTCGGCTTAAGTACTAAAGATAACAAGGGAAATAACAAAAACGTATCCGCAAGCCAAAGGCTTATTGAGCCGAAATTGCTAAAAGAGGTGCACCAGATAGAGATTTGACTTCCCCTGAGGCCAAATCATGCCCCACTGCACGAGATAGGTGTTTGGGTGCGGTTAATAAAACCGCAAATGATGATAGGCGGGTTCTGAGCGCCGGGCAATGACATTGTCGTGCTTGTTTGAATGATATATTTTCCATGGGAAAGGAAGATGGGGAGGAAACAAGAGCGTATTTTTTCTTTTTTTTTTTACAAAACCAAGCTGGGCAATAGTAGTCACCTCTTACTTGTCACCAACTGCTTCCACGCGAGTAATAGACAGGTGCAATGATGAGAATATTAGTGGCTTGCTCACGTGTCGCACACTGCTTGACTCCTTTTCCTTTTTTTAACAATTTGCTGCTTGAGGTTGTAAGGTGTGAGAGATGGGAAGGCGATGTCACGGCTTCTGTCGACGAGGGATGCTGAGACTGAGAGAGGGAAGAATTGTGTAATTCGTCAATTTTGATTACAACTATTTCCTTTGTCGCTGTCTGTGTACAATCTTGCCTTCTACAAAAGAGAGACAAGAGAGCTGACAGTTTGTACACTTAGTTTTAAAGTGGATTGCAAAAATCTGTGGATGAACAAACAGCTGGGGCAATGCTTGCATTTCATGCTTTACGCCTCCTTAACCCTAATTACATCATGGTTTGAGTAAGACTGGCTGTGAGGAGTCTGTTGCAGCTCATGGGGGACTTCAAATCACTGAAACTTTTAGAGACACTCGGCATAATCACAAGGTCATGCTAACAGAAATAACGACAAATAGCATCATTGCACCAGCTTTTAGGGAAGGATAGAGTATAATGACACAGAAGGACTGGCAATTGTCCTGTGGAAACGTTGGGAAGGAGAAGAGATATTCGAAACCGTTAAGAACAAAGGACAGCAATATAAGCCGAAAGGGTTTCACGACTTAAATTATTAAAAACGAAGCCGAAGGTACATGACTTGAAAGGGAAGGGACTGAAGCTACGCGACCGTGGTATTAAGGACCATGCCATAAGCACTAATAAATGAAAGGAAGGAAACGAGAGTGCATAATTTCAACAAGTGCGAATAATATTGCAATAAATCTCAGACATCAACCAAGAATGAGTTTATATTAGATGGTTTTTGAATCGACAATGCAAACGTTACAGAGAAGATTGAAGTAGACAACAGGATGATGTTCCCATCAGATATGCTGTTTTGTAACGAGAATGTTGCCGAAGCTTTTTTCCTATAAACGATCAAGTAAGGTTCTGTCTGCAACTGTGAGAGTGACAAAGTTCCACCACAGGCTTCTCCACAGGTGATTAAGAAAGAACACCTTGAGACGGCATGAGAAAGATGCACTGAGCTGTGAGAGGAGAGTTAAATATTGGTCTTTCATTTTACTTATCGGAGTATGTCTCCATATAAATGCCAATTTAGCACTAACCGAGAGTTTTATTTGTCATGTTCGCACGGTAGTTTACTACAACTCTCAAGGAGGCTGATGCGACAATACAGTTTGTGGTAAATGAAAATGAAAACATTTCATTATGCAAATTACGAGACCAGCAAAAGTTTGCAGAAGCCGTTGCCTTGACTCTACTCTTGCGCAGGTTTTTATCAAAACTGTATATTACTTTCGGCAATTTTGGCTCTGAAACTTTGAAGAACCGAGGCTGTGAGTTCGACCGAAGGAGGAAGATGATGAGCAATGAAGTGACAAGAGTTGAAAGTACGTTTTGCCTTGATTGCAATTGTTAGTCATGTCAAGGGTTTAGCTGAAACAACTGCTGACGTATATTCGATTCGAAAGAAAAACGTTGCGGCAATTTCGGGTAACGAGCAGACGTGTAAGCAACCCCCACCGGATGAATTAATTAGCTGTGAATCATGAGATGTTCCCTGGAAATTGAATTCGTAGAACCTTGACAAACAATTAGCTAACGTGGAAGTAAGAACATGTTGATTCGTAAGCCTGCCTGCACACAAACTTTCGCTTATCCTCCGGCTTGGTTTCAAGGAGGTATTTCGTGTATCACCCTCGGACTGGCCAAGGATTTTGTAGGTAAAAAACACAATTTTAAAACTTGAAAGTGTTTTTCTACGTGATTTCTTACATGAGGACAGCAACTGAGAGAATGACGTGGCGGCATGAACGCCGCCATTCCCTATTAAGTTACAAGGTTCCGTGTGAGGCATGAGGACGTGAGCCTCACACCATTTAGTGAAAAAGGACAATGACAAAATAAGTCGCATAATTTGTAATTCCTTGCCTTGGTTTAAGGCTCCAGAATTAATTTAAGACTGCAATTATCGTCATGCTTGTGAGCAATGAGCAATTCTGAAATCTGCAATTTTATACACGGCTACACTACATGTTGACTGATGCATGTTTCTCAGTAGTTGCCATCAGATTGTCCCTGTCGCTTTTAGTTTCTATGATGCTTCAGCCCAGTACGGAAATGATTTGCAACAGCATTAGCGTGAATGGTTAGACAACAGTGACTTGCTGGCCAACGAAAAGATTGGTTTCAGGAACACTACGGTTTGCTTATGGTTGAGATAAACATTTGGAAAACGGAAATAAGGGTTGTAAGCGAATTAGTCACTTGTGTAATGAACGAGAGAAAATGCAATTAGACCTGACAGAGAGACAAGAGAAATTATCCATGGATTATTGTACTGCCCAATGTGCTATATTGGATGGGTGCCGTGGCAACAAAGCTGCGGGTATGTACGAGAAGTATTATTGCTTAATGTGATGTTGGGATGTGTGCAATCGCTTGGGCAAAGAAGATGTGCTGCCGATACAAAAAGCTTCAACAATTGTACACGATTGCCAATTGCAGAGGCTGTGTTGAACCGAAACCGGCCGGTGGCCAAGGTGATAAAACATGTTGACTGCAATTTCAGCTTGGAAATATGAAGGCAACAGCCTTTCTCATGATTGAAATAATAAGAAGCCATGTACCTGTTCGAAGGTAGTAATAATACTTTTGAGAGGATTTCGACAGTCGACAATGAGCGTGAGATACACGACCTCTGCCATGTAATAGCGTTCGTGAGATAAAAATAACATTTATCTTATAAATTGGCACGTAGAAACTCGTGCTCTGACTCCGATTGCGTTTACCCTTTGCAGCAGTTGTCTGCACTCCTTCAAGTTGTGAGTCTAACAACTTGAAACAAGCTGTGCGCTTCATCAAGAGAATGCCGTGTGGTAGCCCAAACTTTTAACCTAGTCTGTGTATGTGGCGGTACCGAGTGGTGGATGCAATAATTCTGCAACAATGTTCGCAAAAATCGTGCCGAAACGTCTGAAAAGAGGAAAACATTTACGATTGCGAGAAAAGAGGCTAAGGGGACTTTCAAGGTGCGGATCAGCAGGTTCTGAAGAAGACAAAGGGCAACAATAATGTACACTTTACGAATCATCAGATTTCAAAAATCAACTTTCGATTGTTCCCTAGCTCGTCTCTAAACCACCAAAGTCTAAGTTGTTGTCGCAAACTAACGAACTGACCGGGTGGTTGCAATGCATGAAGCGTTGGCTTATGAGATGGGACCATCTGATAATTGCAAGGCTAGCAAAGTGCCTGGCCACGATGCTTTGATGACGCACAAGCTTAATTAGAAGCTATCTTCGGGAGGGTTGTTCAATCATTACTGGCTGGCAACAATGACAAAGCTGCAGGACACGCACGCACACGAGACTTTGGGCTTAAATAGCATTGCATTGAGGAGTCAGGTCGGACAAGTCATTTGACTGCTATGTTACACAAGAGCTCGGCTTCTAGGCATGGTAGCTGCAGTTTGCGTTTCTTCTTTATTGAAGATTTGCAACAGATAAAGCAGGAACAGAATTCAGGACACCAGAACAAATGTGTCACACCTCTTTCACAGTTGTGCTCGTACAATATGAAAATTATGCAAGCTCGACTTAACTGTTCCGTATGTAGCTGACAAATGGTTGTTGAGCGAACACGTTTCTTCTCTCTGACCTGAGCCGGGACAGGAAGTTGTCGCATTTTCGGCGAAAACTAAATATTCCTTAAAATTTCAAAGGTTAACGCTCTTCAACCTCTGGGTTTGAATGCAAACATTGCTTATGTCACGCTAAGGTGGAACTGTCGTGTCATCCTTTTTCATTTACTCCTGACTCCTGCCTGCTCACCGCTTTTGGATTAAGGTGGTCAGAGTGCAGAAAATGAATGGAAGCTCTTCATCCATAGAGGATGTTCAGAGGGTGGGTGGAGCTTTTACCTTGTGCTCAGAGAGATCTGAAATTGGCTGTGAAGACGCATATACTGCAAGAAAACAATAAAAACTTTCGGATGCGCTACAGAACACATGGCGCCGTAACCAAAGTCAAGTTCAACTCTAATCTAAGCTTTTAGGGTAGCGGCGGCAGTTATTCTAAAAGACAATAGAAGTGGAAATGATTCAACAAGATTGAAAAACATAAAGTGTGTCATTTGGTAGATGTCATGGTTTTGCCCTTCTGAAACTGAAATGAGTAGCTAGCGGTCTGAGTGCAGTGTATATTATTTTATAGGTAGGTGAAACTAGAGTGACATTTTGCGTCTGAATGACTTGCGGAAGGATCTGCACTACATTGAGTTCTAACGGAGTAATCAGCACCTCTAATTACGGTTGTTGCAGACCGTTTAGTGCGAGACTGCGTAGCCAAAACACTAGCAGGTATCAGTCATCAGTTTGATGTAGAAACTTCTTGATTTTAGCACATGCTTTAGCCAGATTATGATTGAAGAAAAGAGATCAAGTGACTCGGCAAGGCACGTAAGGATACATCAAAGTTAGTTTTGAGTTTTAAAAGCTTTATTTATAATTTAGCCACGGGAACAACAGCAGCTCCATCGAGCACAATATGTTGGGAAAAAATCCCATATGGGAAAATATCATGTGAGGAGCATGACCCTCTGAAGGAAAGTAGGGAAGGAAACTCGGGGATTGTGTCAAAAGGGCGGCTTTGATGATGAAAAACTGTCGGAAGAAAAGGCGATAGCCAGCGGGGGTGAAAGAAATAGAGGAAATTTTATTTAGAAAATGAAGAGGCTGGAGTAGTCGGAAGTCCTGTGCCTTTTCGGTCAGGGACAATAATTGGTGAAGTTTATTGAGAGAGAAGGAGTGAGAGGAAATATGTGGATGCAAAATGAAATTGTAGGCATGTGTCAGAGAAAGCGGCGTGGAGGAGAGAAAAATCATCCGACCAATAGGGGTGGGGCCAATGGAAGCTGTTGATATAAGTTAAAAGGCTGTCGGTTCGGGTTTTTGTAAGAGCTGAACGGAAGTGCGGCATCGACCCCGTGTCAGATATTGTTTACGAGAAGTTTTCGACTTTTCTTGAGAAAAGTTAGTCCCGTAGGTCGAGAGATTTGAAACATGATCAGCTTAGAGTGACTGACGGATGGTGGTTGACTGGCTGGTAAATACCGTGGGATAACGCTGGAAAAAGTGTGCAGGATTATGGATGAATTTTGAAGACGAAGACCAAAGTCATGTTTAAACTAAGGCTGGTTATCCTTCTGCACCAGAAGATAAAGACAGAGACTGTGACAGAGCGATAGATAGAAGAAGAGCGACGCAGAGAGAGGCTTAGGACAAATTGGGAACAAAAAGGACAGGATATGGGCTGGAGAGCAGCTGATGACAAGGACATATTAATGAGAGAATTTTAATAAAAAGTGGAATTACAACAGACTGAGGAAATGCAGAGATAATATACGAAGATGTGCTCGGGGCGAAGGTTACTTGTGTAAATAAGAGGACAGGAAAAGGGGTAGTCTGAAAGATGATGAGGCAAAGGATATTGGAGAAGTGCAAACTCGGTGGAGGGGTCGCCTCCTTCTACTCTCAAAGACGAGACAGGCTTTAAGATAGCCCAAGTTAGATCGAGGGAAAGTAGCGGGTAATAGGCTCCCGACTGAACGACTAGGCATCCTTCTCGATCCGTATTTGCTGTTTGGTGAAGGGAATCTGGGAGAAATCCTCTGTGATAAGGGACTTGGAAGAGCATAAACAAGTAATCACGACGAGACTCGTTCTGTTTGCACTTGCCGAGCTCTCTTTGAGATGAATGCACGCTGAAGGACTTTTTGAGCGGTCTACTGAACTGAAGGAAACCGATTCGGAAGTGATTTCAGAAAATCCCTCGGGAGCAAGTAAAATACTCTCACAAGAATATATATTTGAAAAGAACTGCCAAAAGGAAGAGCGTGGTCACAAGAAATTGGCACACGAACAGGTAAACTCACAGCTTAATACCACATCAAACTCATGGTGAGAGGGGAAAACAACTTCCTAGGGGGCTGGAGAAGTACGTGTTCTTGTAACAGTTATATCTTCACGGTGGATTCCTGGCTCGGGTCCTCTTCATCTGTGACCTTAAACTCCCACACTCTCCGACGCCCTTCAGGAAATAATGTTGCAGGATGCACCGGGTAATGAAGTTCGGATGACTCCCACTCCTGTCACAAAATCACAATTTCTCGGAGCAATATTCAGTAACAGTTTCAGGATCTTTATCGGCACTATTAACACGTGGAAATATGCGCTGCAAATTCTGATAAGGAACGCCGGCGAGAATTCTTTTTTAGTTGATTCAAGTCGTACTAGAGCTTGAAACCAGCCCACCAATGCAATGTGTGAAGGATAATCTTTGCCCTCCTCGTTTGTGGGAATAAGCCCATGCAAGTTGGTTGGTAAGGTTGTGGCGGACCGGAAGTAAACATCGGATGGTCAACAAGTTTAGTGTAAAGATCCGTGTCTAGACTCGAGACTGACAAGTGTGAACTTGAGTGCTACAAGTTACAAACTGTACAATAACACTCGGTATAGTGACTTCAGCAAGAAGAAGTCATGCTAGCGCTTATGAAGATGATACCCATTTTTTCTACAAAATTTTCATGTACGAGAGAAGTTCATCAAAGCAAATGTATTGAAACCCAAAAATAAGTTCTGAGACGCTTGTCTTGTAGCAGGTGCGAAGGTGTAGTTCAGCGTTAAGAACCTTTTACTCACGGAATCTGTTTTGCATATTGAAGGGCAGATTCTGACAGCAGGAACAGAAAAAAGGTGCTCTAGAAAAACATTGTAGATGTGCCAAGGTGTGAAGGGAGAAAAAGTGGAGAAAGGAGGGAAAGTTTGGAAAAAAAGAAGGAAATGCAATAAGGGGCGTAAGAAGGACAGCAGATAGGAAATCAGTGAAGTGATGTAATATGGACGGGTTGAGCGTGGTAAACCGTTTCCCTTACGAGTTGATCGATTTTCTGGAAAGATTGACGGCTCTATGGTTGAGGTCTTCGGGGTCGAAGCTGCTATAGAACCTCCGGAGAGGAAGTGAGATCAGGGATCCGAGACGAAAAAGGGGATTGAAATATCCGCGAAGAGATTTGATCACCGGCGTTGCTTTTCCGTTTGTGGTCCTGCTCGTCGTTGTGCGGCTCGCAACTTTCAGCTCGCACCGGCGGTAACGTGAGGAGGTGCTCTGGACGTGGGGAGATAATAATCCTATCGAAACTTAATCCTCGAGTTTATCCTCTATTGAGCACCATCCTCTGGATGTTGGACACTGACCAGAGCGATGATAAAGAAATGTATCGCTTATAAGCTGTGAATTCATTGCAGCTAACGGCCAGAAGCTGTAGAGAGATGTACATGTTTCGGCTTTTAGCGATGGCATGGCCACATGTCCCCGGATGACTTCGTGAAACAAAGTGCCATTTCTTTAATATCTCTTGCATGCATGCTTGTGAACAGTCCCTCATATATGACATAAGACTGGAACAAATCGACTATGGCGAAAGTCTTACTTTGAAAACATGTTTAGTTCTACTTCTTTCTATAGTTTCTATGCATAGTTTTCGGCTTGCTTGGGAAGAAGTTCAATTCCAAATTAGAGCATATTGACCGTTGCCACGGGAACGGACTGAGGCCTTGAGATGAAGTTGTGGGTGGGAATAAAAAGTGACGTGATTTGAGATCCAATAAGCAATAATGACAG
This sequence comes from Sminthurides bifidus, assembly GCA_009872375.1. Lineage (NCBI taxonomy): Eukaryota > Metazoa > Arthropoda > Collembola > Symphypleona > Sminthurididae > Sminthurides > Sminthurides bifidus. The sequence goes on along the minus strand of VRMD01000901.1, from coordinate 3,348 downwards.
GTTCGAAAGCATCGCGGTGGAAAATACGTGGGCAGATATTAAGTCTTCACATGAGGAAGAGCAATCAGCAACTGATGCATGGAGTAAGTGATGTGCATGCAAATAAAACGTGGAGTTGATAATAAATTGTATACAGCTCGCCATTCTATCCATCCCTCCTTGCTACTCCGGGCTATGTGCGGGAAGGAGTGGTGCCGAAATTAGTTGATCTGTTTGTGAAACAAGGACGGAATTCAAGAAATGTTTTGTTTCTGGCTGTCAGGGTGAGAAGAGGAAAGTTTCAAGCCTTTGATGACTTGATTGAATTTACAAGGGATTCAATTTCAGCGAACCTGACAAGAAACTAGTGAGAAAAGCAAACGCAAAGAAATATGTGCGCGTCTTCCAGCGACAGAGAAAAATAAGAGGAAAGTTTCAAGCCTTTGATGACTTGATTGAATTTACAAGGGATTCAATTTCAGCGAACCTGACAAGAAACTAGTGAGAAAAGCAAACGCAAAGAAATATGTGCGCGTCTTCCAACGACAGAGAAAAACATGAGCGAAGCTTGCAGGAGTCGAGAAAGTCAGTTGGGTAGACTGAAGTGAGTGGGAAGTGGGAACCGGAAGCCAGGTTGCTTTCTCCGTTGGTGAAAGGGAATTGTCGTAAGTTCTCTGTCAGCAGCACTTTCAAAGCTTCTGTCTGTAAAATTTAAAAGGTTTATGATGACGCATAACCTCGTACAAACTGACAATAAACGTGTGGTGGTGGTGGTTAAATTGGAACTAAATTAGGCCGAGTCCGCACTAATTGCTAAATGGATTTTGTTTTGGGTGATCAAGTTTTCATCACGGTGGAGGTTTGCTCGGGCAGAGATTCTAAGCGACGCATCAATGACGTTAAGACGAAGGGGAATGAGTGATGATTGAGTTTCAATTTGTTCGTTAGGGAGATGTGGGATGTGAAGATTGTGAAAGAAATGCGTGGGACATAGGAGTATGAGAATATGGCAAAAAGATTATATTTACTACAACCTGTTTGATTGAAGAAGATAGCAAGGGGAGAGACGGGAGTCGTATTTGATTAAATTTCTGTAATATCATCAAGCTCCTCGTGGAAAAGCAATAAAATCAACTATGTGAGAGAAAAAGAAGACTGAAAAGAGAGCGTTTTAGAGTCAAACTTTTGAAGGCATATATGCTTCAGAACTTTGATCGTGGCAAACTTATAAACTCTGGCGTTATTTGCTCTCGTCTCCCTCCAAATTACATGCTGGAGGAGGCGTATTTGTCTGCTTGCTTTGTAGGCTGAGCGGTGGTGCATCCCGGCAATGCCGATGCCCGTATCCGCCTGGAAGTGCAGCTCGGCCTTTCCTTCAAGTCGTAAGTATATGTAAACTGACTTCAATATGGCTTTTGCTGCCTCGCGGTTTCGCTTCCAGCTTGAGATGCAGTAATGAATTTTGATTGGAAACATACAAGTTGGGAATGATACTCCTGCTCTGTAAGTGTTTCTTTGCTGAGGTGTCGCTCGCCTTGTGTGGAGGAAGCAGCGTCGTTGAATGAGCATGGAAGAGAATAGAGGGGAAGATGAGGAGGATGGAGAAAATAAAGAAAGGAAGTGGATGAATGGAACCACTGGAGTACATTATAATGCACTGAATCTCATCTCGATGCACACCACACTCCGAAGGGGGAATGTAATAATTTATGGCACCAGCAAAGATGATGGAAATCCCCGTCTCATATCTAGCGTCAGCAAATAATGATATCATATTCATCGATCCGCTTTTCAGTTACGCTCTCTGCCTGTTGCCTCTTTCCTAAAACTTTCCGATTTGCAAAGACCGTCGTAATTGATTCAGGAGTTGAAACGTGATTTGTAGTTTGCAGCATTTGATATCCTTCCAACGACCTGTTTCATTTCAGCGCCTAGCTAACAAAGACTTGAAGCTTGAAATCTGTCCATTGGAGTGAAAGCCGTTAGATCACCTTGTGCAGTACATACAACTCAAGCTTTCGTTAATTGCTGTTCTCCAGGGTAATTGTATGGATAGAAAGCCTGGTCTACCAGAAATAGCGTCAAGTCAGTACATCAGCCCGCTCTCGCAATATTGCGAGAATCAGTTGTCAAGAAGCATGAACTTGGTTGAAGGCGACATGGTCCATGCTACATAGTTCACGGGCTTGAAAATCGTGCCTTTTCACGGAGTTCTAGGGCATAGAACACGTGTTTTCCAGCCGCTGTTATACCTCATCTACCCACTCTCAGCCTCTTGACTCTGGAGAAAGATGCTGATCCTCGCAGAACAGGAAGAAGATGTTAGGAAATAAAGTGAAATAAGCATCCGGAAAAATGGAAAGTTAGCCCTATCTTCCGACACAAGGAGGGGAAGAATCTAATAACTTTCTCCTGCGACACCTTACCTCGTCCAGCAAATGGACTGGTATAATGGAAGCCTTTACTTTGGCAGCAGAATAGGCTTGTTGCGTTTCCACTCAGGCGAAACTTATACACCGAGTTAGGAAAAGGATGAGAAGTTGCGGAAGCCGAGGGAAGCAGAAATGAACGACTCTGTTTAAAACGCTTTTTCCTCCGGTTCATAAACTTTACACAATGCACTCACCCCCCACAAAATCATAGACTTTGGCACCCTCACTTGACTGCTCCTGCAGTCTACCTCCCATTTCACCATTGTCCAAAGTTGAGTTCCAAAGTTGATCACAATACAGTATTTCATTATTAATCAATACAATGCTGGAATTCGTTTGTCGAAGATGATACTCTCTAATTTCTTCCTCCAAGGCCTACATCTGTAAACATACGAGCTCACATTTTAAAATCCTAAGAATTTTCTACTTTCCATTTTCCAGCTAACCGAATTCCCTCGAATCTCAAATGGATGAGTTAATGTAGCTCCGCCATGTTCTTTACTCTTTGATTTGAATTCTCAGCGGTTTGGAACGCGATGCATACAAATATACTTACTCATTCTTGTATGCTAAAAGATTTTACGCATTCCCTCTCCTCTATTTTTCATCGCCCTTATACATTTAGATGCTTCAGTTTCGCAAATTGCAAACAGTAGACACGGAAATAGCGTTTCACGTACTTGTGCAGCCGCAAAGCAAAGTATGCCCATTAATTGTACGCAACGTGCATACGCGTAGCCTAGCTGCTTCTGTCTTAAAGGTACCGAGTATGCTGTAGAATGAAATTAACTTGAAGCCATTTGCCATTCTCCATTATTTCCAAGAAAAAGTGTTATGGAGACTTACTAAAGCAAAGTAGAACAAGTGGAGTGTGTTATGAGCGTAGGACGATCAGAAAAAAGGTGTGGGAGAAAGTAAATCAGAATGGACAAAAAAA
>VRMD01000900.1:0-20573 GCA_009872375.1 Sminthurides bifidus | reverse complement strand
AAAAAAAACAAGTCTTTTTGCATAGCATATGGTCATCTTTTCAGCTCTTCATCTTTGAACGGGCTGACTGACTTGAAGCGTTTAACTGCACGAGGTGCACGCGATCCACCAAGAACCATCCTCTGCATAATCCTACAATATGGCAGACCGAAGTATGCTTTGGGAAACCTGTGGACGCTTCAAAAGTTTACTACCGGCTACTAAATGGTCAAGTGGGTCGCGCTTACACTCTCCTGGGTACACCTCAATTCATTCGTTAACCAACATTAATTTCTTGACATGTTTCGTGCTAATTTTCTTATCATACGCGCGGACAATGCAATTTTCCACTACATTCTTCTCCTTCCAGTTAATTGCTAATTACACCTGTGACCGTTACCTAACAAAGATGCGTCAGCTTAACACTATAATTACCGCACTTTTGGCAATCTCACATTTTTCCCTCTGTCTCTTCATCTCCTTCTCTCCCACTATCTCTCTCAATCGTCAAGTAATTGCACTTTGATCCAACAGATTGCTCATCAAAATAGCATTGTATGGAGAGAAACAAACACATTTTGTCAGGCAAATTAACACTGGTCGACACCTCTCTTCCTCGTCGTCGTCACCTTTCAAATTGTCAGCTTGCGCATGCCTGCATGTAAATGGCGGATTGAAACACATAATGTGTTGTTTATAAGCCTGAGCGCAAGCGACACCTCATGATAATCTCTCTGGGCAGCGTCTTCGTCTCCCTCTCTTTTTTCTGTTCGATCACCGGCATAAATTTCACTTCCTCTTCGCTTTATTGTGTAAAATTCCTGTGATTTTTCCGCAACATTTTGCATAATCATTTTAAAATCACGACACAGTGCCATCACTCTTCGTAACCCTTTCATCTTCTCATCTATATTCATGTCGCTGATTAAAAATCCGCATCTTATTTTCTAAAATCCTGCAACACAATCCGCCAATAAATTCAACTTTAAACTTGTCTCGTTTTAGAGAAAGTATTCATTTTCATCATCAACATCATCTTTCCATCATTAATGTGTATTATCATGCCCGCCAGCGCCAGTGCTTGATATTGCCTCCGCGTCTCACAGTGTGCAAATTAATAGCTATCGCAATTCCCCTCAACTCATCAGCTCCGCATTAGTATCTGCAAACACTTGGATTCATGCCCGCCAGCACCAGTGCTTGATATTGCCTCCGCGTCTCACAGTGTGCAAATTAATAGCTATCGCAATTCCCCTCAACTCATCAGCTCCGCATTAGTATCTGCAAACACTTGGACTTGGTTAAACACTTTACATAATGAATCATTCGTGAAAATCTCCCTTGCGAAATTTTCCATCTTCCTCCTGTCCTACAAGGGTGTGGACAGGGAGTTGGCGGGCCATGGCCGATCTTCGGCCAAACAGTATTCTTGGAAAAATTTCCAACATAAATTGACACTTGTTTTTTTAAAAAAGCAAATAATTACTCGCAACTGATAATTCCTCCGCAAACTTTTACAGCCATTAATAACAGGTAAGAGAATTCGCAGACTTGGAGCAGTCATCCCGTGCTATGTATCATACCAACATTTGGAGGGTTGAAGCTATACGGTGTACAGTCTGCCCGCTCATTATCATCTGCAGGTCATGCTGTAAAAAGCAAAAGAGCCTTTTTCAATCGTACAATAGTCTCTATCCCTATGTAAGCTACTCGCAAGTTCTCACTCTTTTAGCTGTAATCCTACAAACTCCACTGCGTCACAGCTAAACTTTATCTCGTCTTTGTCTTCATAATTATTGAAGGAAGGTAATCCCAACTTATGATCCCTAATTAGCCAATTTAAGCATGCAAATCAGCTCCAGACATCTTCTTGCATATTTTTATGGTATACTCCTACTTGTACATTGGCGAGGAAGATAACCTGGCTACACCACATCGGTGTTGCATAGGCTTGAGCAAGCTTTCAGGCAGTAACAAAGTCAACGTCATTCTGCTGCTGAATATTCAGTGTTTCAGCTCACCTTTGAATTGGACCTGTAATTCATTATGAGCGCTACGCTTACCAAACTTAGGGAAATGATTTTCTCCGATGAACCGTTTCTGCGAAGATTAGCGTTTGTTCCGAAGTCGTTCTCACCTACTCTTGCAGTTTGCAGCTGTACAATGTGGCCTACTTCTATTTTGCCCTCGACATTTGTCCAAGAACAGAACTAGTGTGCTTTGACATCCGACTAAAAGTTTACGGCCTTTTGCCTTGGCGTCAGATTCGTATATGTGGGAGTGGAAGACTTCTCCTCTTTACAAGTTATATGAAAAATTGCACGCCATGTATCCTAAAATTTTGTCCCTTGAAAACTTTTGCCACATTCCTTCCGGCACCTGGCTCTTGTTACCTTGGATTCTTTGAAAGCATTACAATACAATTTCTAGCCCGTTTCGAGTTTTCGTCCTGGCAGACTTATTCTGACGTTCTTGAAAGTAGAGGCATTACACACACGTTCTACATTCATGTGGAAACTCCTTCTTCTTTTTCTTTCTCCTCGTCTTGCTATCTCCTCCAGCTCTGGCCCTTCTTCCCTCTGACTCCTCTTCACCTCTTTTTCAGACTTTCTCCAGTGTAAGGTTGCACGGATGGCTGCGTTGCTTGAACCTGAATAAGCGCGTGGTTTCTTTCGGTGACTGAGTGAAAATTACTTGGAAATCATTGAACAGATTTCTCCATCTACCCTTTTTCCATCCGAAATTTCCTCCGGGATATCCAAACTATTCCCCATGTCCATTAACTTCCTACCTCTTGCTCATATTAGATTTTGTGGCTATTCTCCACTCTAACTTGTTTCTAAACTTGTTTCAAAGTATCCACGAGCAATTCCAACAAACCGAATCAAGTCTCAGCCACACCACCTCGCCCGCCCAGCTTCCATTAATCTACAAATAACAAAAGTAGGGAATTTGCAAAACATTTATTAGTATTCTGCTTGCGGATACCTTCAATGAGTTCCTCCTCTCCCACTAACTTCCAAAGTCTTAACTTAATTGTATCATTACTTCGTACTCTCTCAATCTCAGCAATCAACAGATCTCTCCAGTCCATACTTTCCCGTACACACAACACTAAACTTTCAACTCAGCACAATGAGGTTACCAGGAAGAACCTTTGGAAAATTTTCTTCCCGAGCTGCTAAAAGTCATCACGGCCACCACTAAATCTTAACCCAATCCCATCATTAGCGGCACATGCTTTTCCTTGTTCTGAGTGTATGAGTATTGCAAGTCCTGGATTTTCTCCAATCTCCACCTCGGCTCAACTCAATTACAGCTCGATAGCAGCATCTAAAAAATTAGATGCAGACTGCATTCTATCACACAACACTAAACTTTCAACTCAGCACAATGAGGTTACCAGGAAGAACCTTTAGAAAATTTTCTTCCCGAGCTGCTAAAAGTCATCACGGCCACCACTAAATCTTAACCCAATCCTATCATTAGCGGCACATGCTTTTCCTTGTACTGAGTGTAAGAGTATTGCAAGTTCTGGATTTTCTCCAATCTCCACCTCGGCTCAACTCAATTACAGCTCGATAGCAGCATCTAAAAAATTAGATGCAGACTGCATTCTAATTTCAGAATCGCATTCGCTAATGGGCAATGCACTTTAGGAAAAACCAATCTCGTTAGGATATGCAAGTCCACCGCTGTTAAATGTCCTGTCGTCGTAATTTATAGTTTGCATTCGCAAAAGCGCAATGTCTACATTTAATCCTGCAAATGCACGTAATGTGAATTCTCCGTGTGCAGTATGACATTTGGAGAAGGAGGTCAGAAAGAATGTACAGATTTTTACACAGCGGATTGCAGAAAGTCGTTATGAACAGGCTAACAAGTATGAAAGTGGTAAAAGTTAGAGCGTTTCCAACTTTCCGTATCTGAAATATTCCAACACCTGAAGAGTCCCCTGAGCAATAACCATAATTAACCTGACGATTAAGTGCGTAGCTTTTACAGTTACGTTTTGTCTAAGTGCTCTTATCTGTCGCAATGAAAACATGAAGCGGCTAACAGCCGGAATACTGAGCTTATATCGAATTTCCAAAGGATGCTCAACACGTGAAAACTGGCAAGCTAAAGCGCCTTGATTCACTCTTTAACACGTATTTCCCTCTTTCTTTGTACCTTTTCAACTCCCTTTGTGTGCCCAAGTTTGCACTCTTCCCTCAGTTCTTCTAGGCTGCTTCTCTCCTCTTTCTATCTGTTTTTCCTGCAGTTTGGAAAAGGAAACTTTTCTCGCATTCTTTTTTTCACGCGCATTTACTTTGAAGAAAGTCTTTTCTCTTACTTTACTTTTCTTCTTTTTGTGTCTATGCATCTGTATACATTTTTCCAGTCCTGCCCTTCGTTCCAGCTAACTTGTGGGTTATGCTAGTATGACAATTTATTTTTTCTCTCTATTGTTTTACAACACTTAAGAACAAGAGAGTAAGGGAGAGTATATAATCACGTACCTCCAATCTCTTGCCCAGTTTCTAAATAAACTCCTAGCTATTTTTCTCGAGCACATAAAAAGCTATTTATTACACCATATTGTTCACAGTCACACCTTATTTTTTCTCGTCCGTAGACACATTACGCCTATTTCCTTCCATTTTCCAGCTCCACTTTCCCAACTAAGTGTGTGTATTTGAAAGAAATTGTCCTCTTGTCCATATTTCCACCAACAACAAAATCACCATTAAGCTCACCTGATTCATTACTTAACCCATTTTCATCCCTCCGTTTTCTGCAATGTAGGTCCTGCTAGTATCTCATAAACGCAACTTGACAAGGCATGCACTCTTCAAGTCCAATCTTCATCTCCAATTTCAATGGTGCGAGCAAAAGCAGAGGTTGTGCGCGAAAAAGTTTTTCATATATGAAATTTCTCCAGCCCAGTGTCTCATCCGTTCAAAACGTCCCTGTGCAATCTGTAACCTTTTGCTTTGCAAGGCCTTGTTCCTGGTCAATAAACATTTCCCCACTTGTTCGCCTAGACGTTACCGTCTAGTTCTTAACACCTTGTAAAATCCTACCGTGATAATTTCCCTCGCCATGCTACTGGTGTTGGCCGCATTTCCCGGGTATTTTCAACGACCGAATAGCGGCGGAGAAGGCAGTAAAGCCGGCGTTAGCTGGAATACAGGGATTTTTTCACAATTACTTCTCGTCTGCTTAAAACCTATATTGCGATTCCCTCGTGTTTCCTTAGTGACTCAACACAGTTCCTGTCTCAAACTTATTTACTCTCCTTTATTTTACTCAAGAGGTTACTTTTGTTTTACGCTTTCCGCTCCGTCGCTTCACAAAGACGCTTATTTATGTCTCTTCCCACTTGTTCTTCTCTTCTCCGGTCTTTTTCCAACCACCTCTGTCTCTCACTCTCTCGCAGTCTCTCATATGTGAGTATGTTATTCTACCACATCTTTTTGCAAGCAATTCTTTTCCCAGCTTTCCTTTTCATACTATTTGTAAGTGTGAGTGAGTGTGTGTGTGTGAGAGCAAACTTACGTGCTCATCACATTATAAAACCCGCTGGTTCCAACTTCTTATTCCGTTCACATACGGCAGAAACTCATGTTCCACGTCTTGTAGCTTCCACCCAACGCTTTCCCTGTTTAGATTCAAGTGTCGATTTACCTCTGTCTGATTTTCATTTACTACGCTCTCACACCTTTAGTTCCATCAATCCTTTTGCCCGCAACAAGCACCAACGACATCTCCAAGTCTCTCCTCACTCGTAAACCTTGTAATTCACATGCCCGAGTCTCATGGTGAAACACTCCGTTATCTGCCTTACAATCACACACGTCTCCTCGTCCCCTGGACGATTCATCCAGGAGGTGAAAATCCTAAAGGAGCATGTTGAGAAAAACGAGAGTCTCTCCTTCTGCTTCACACTTCTATTTTTTCTCAAGTCATAAATATCGTGTCTAATAACTTAACGTACATTTTTACGTGTACCAGCTAAAACAAGAGTCACACACTGTTATGACAACTGCCTCAAATTAATAGTGAAGTAGCGCTTCACCAGCACTGTAACTGCCACTGGGAGCGAGTTCATCTACTGTTCACGTCTCCCTTCCCTCAATAGGCCTTATCTTCTCCAGCTACTTTCGCTCTCTCATCTTCTGACGAGCATAAAAAACCTCAACAATTTTCTAAAATCCCAGCCATTATCACCCTCCAGGATACGCACGCAATTTCATCTATCCGCTCAAGTCGGTCTGATGAGAGACAAGCTTTGTTTTCCAGTTCTCACAAGACCAGCTAACCCAGGTAGGAAGAAAACAGTAGGAATCTAAAATTGTATCACACACCTGCTACACCTTCATGACCGTTGTCTAATCACCTGGACAACTAGTTAGCAGCTCATTTCCTTTATCCTTCTCCCTCCTGCACCCTTCCTTCCCAGCTACAGGTGTTGTACTGTAAAATTTTTATTTCTTGTAATCAGCTACAATTTTCACAGCCTTTACCACCAGGTATCTCATCCATCCGCTAATGAGACACGGAGCAGAGGGTGACTTGGGGACAAAAAGCGTGTAGTTTACGCTCTGTAAGAGAGCCAACAAACATTTTATTGTTACAGCCACCGGCTAATCAAACATGGGAAGAAACACCATGTGGATCTGTAGTCAGGAGCATATGCTTTCTCCAGTAACTAATGCTTCTCCATCAGCTCTGCGAATGCTATCAGATGATTCACTTCTTTGACAGGGTTGAAATATGCATTAGAACGGAAGGATGTGCACTGCTCAAAGATAATTACGAGAGAAAATTTCAAGTGCTCAAGGCACCCGGATTTAAATGTTACGATGTGGTCGTAGCCTCGTAGCGTGTCTGTACCACGAGATGAGATGCACATGAAAGACTTGAGCATGTACACGGCTGCATTTACAGCATATGCATCTTTGATTGGCCAATCCTTTGAACTGGTTCCATCGTCTAATCGATTCGTGCATTTCAAAGACTGGTAGCGTTGCTTCTCATTTGGCTCCCGATCTCGCGAGCGCCTGGAGGTGCAACTATAGAGTCTGGGTAATATTTTCTCAATAACTCATTACTGAGCAAAAGGATATGGCTGATTATGAATTCAAAGAAACTATTACATCTAATAGCTCGGCTCTGATTCGGCATGCACTATCATTTCCGCCTCGGGCTTTTATTGATAGGATGACGAGTCGAAACTGCCACGTCTCACCATGGGATCATGTCATAGAAAATTCACCCCATCTCACCGCAATCTTAGCACTCCGTCTTTCCCTAAAGTCTCCTCCGTCTTCTCTTCCTCCATCATCTCCTCCAGCAGCAGCAGCAATACAACAATGCATGCACAATCACTCTCATCAACGGATGACCAACAAAATTCATCCACGGACAGGCACACACTCATTGCATTAGGTACACTGGTTGGCTAACTCACTCATCTCTCATCCGATTCAAGTCCATCGAGTCACAATGTCCACGGTGCGAGCCGGGCCATGTAAACCGCTTTCACGACAGTAGTGCCAGTGCACCTCACTGAGTGAAAAGATTCGATATTCTCTCAGGTGGTAAGAGAAATGTATGCAAGTGCAAGATCACAAAAGCAATGTGTCTTTTTTCTATCAACCATCCTACGCAATCCCTCTCTCAAGTACCGTTTTACTAGGAGTTGCAGCTATCCGTGCTTAGAATAACCAATTTTCATTCTTTCCTCATACATGCATACATGGCTGTCGTTGTTTCTTTGAACGTTTAAACGTCTCTGACAGAGAATTCGGCGGGAGCTCATCACACATCCTCGAGGGTTCTATTAACGATACTGCTTTTAATCATAGATTTACATTCTTCCAATTTACCACCGCACTGACTATTCCTTCGAGTAGCAACCTTTGTACGGCATGTTATCCCTTGTAAACCAGGGATTTTATCTTATTATCAGTCGCTGCACATGCTTGCTGCAAACGTTTTCTCGAAATCGGTCCACAGGTACGCTCCTCTCATGATAAATGATATGCATGCAAAACAATCCGCTCACACATGCTCACGCTCCAGCTGCTTACCTGTTTACGTCCGTCGTGCATAAGGAGCCAATCTTACTTTTCTTTCTGTGATACGTACTTGCATCAATATTTTGTCCGTTTTTTATCATCCAATATAATATTTTTTATCTCCTTTTCCCATCCTCTTCCGCGGTTAGACTCTAGCGTCCCTTGTCGCCTCGTTAGTCGCATGGTTACGACCGGTAAAGTTCACTCGAGAAGCCCCTTCCAATAGTCTTTCTCCATTGTCTTCATGTCCTTCCGTGGCAGCTCATCAAACGGTAGTAAAAAAAACTTTAAACCACTCCAGCTTCTCCTCATTTGCTCTTCCATTCTTCATGTCTCCAACCATTTTCTCGGTGAACTCGCCAGCTAAAGTTACGAAAGGCTAATGACAAGAAAATAAAAATCCATACTTGAAGCACCTGATCTCAGTGGGTTTTGCAAGCTTGAAAATAGCCTTCACTCCTTCAGTCAGCAGTGCTTATCACGGCATCAACAGGCGTTGGAATATCTGCATCAAATCATCTTGTCAAATTTCTCCCGCGATTCCAACCGAGCAATTTGCATAATCATCACCGACATAATCATTATTCTACTCAAACCCTCGTGTATAATCCTCTTTCTTATTTTCCCTGCTCACCCAAAGTGAACTTCTTCCATGCATACATGTGCGCCACTTCCTATGCACGCAAGGCAATACATTACGGGAAAATCAATAAGGGAAGTGGTTGAATTCACACCAGCAAACACCTTGGACCACTTCAATCTGCGAGAGATCGTAATAATAAACAGGGCAAAATTCATCTTCATCGCCTCCAGCAGCATCTCAGCTCAAGAAAGTTGCTCCAAGTACCCTCCCAATGGCCAAGTTATTAACAAATGATGAATGACTCTAACACATTTAATTACCAACGCCTTTACTTTTGGCATCCTTATTTCATTACCTATATTCATTTCCTTTTTCCAATTAGCCAATTTCCAGCCACTCCTATTCTGCGTTCCATTAAACTCCTGCTCCTCATGTACTTTCCTTTTCGCTTGGAAAATCAAAAATTCCCTAGCACGTACTCAATCATGTCTTAAGCATACAGAAATACATGCGGTGCTTTTTCTCCGTAAACGATATTGGTGTAATTTCCCAAACACCATGCACATTCCTCCCATTACCGACGTCATAGACCTGAAAGGCAACCACCACCACCTTTCAAACAATAATAAACCACCAGTTGTATCTCACATTATCGCGTTTCTTTTTCTCCTCCTCGGAAAAGTTACTGTGGGATGGGATGTTTCTGCCTACCTTGGAAAATCCCTTTGACAGAGCTCAATCCTCTCTTTGAGCATCCACTCACTCGAGTGATGTGGAACAAGGCAGACGATTTGCAATCCTTCCATCTTTATTTCGCGATTGTCATTCAACTTTCTGCGTATCTGGCCGATGGTACGTGAGTGCACTCGAACGGCTCCTCAAACCAAACCAGAGGACAGTACCCGCCTGCACAAACTCCCTTTTTCTCACCTTGTTACCATAATCACATCGACAAGTCATAATTTTCTTAACCGCCAACCCACGCGGGAAGAGAAAAACTCGGTGACAAATTCGCAATGCATAAACCAGTAGCACACGCCTGCCACCGCACACCGGTTGTAATCCTGAAAACCCTAAAAGAAATCGTCCTCTTTACTACTCGACCCTATCCTTTGTTTTTCAAGCTCACCTTCCATCCCTCCCTTCCGCTCTCCTTTCCTCATCATCAGCCTTCATGGCGTTTGTTCAACGCTTCTTCAGTGCTGAAAGCCTGGCAGTGTGCAAATTTCCAAGATGCTGTGCCCAATGTCCATTTAGCCGATTCTTGGTCGGCTGGGTTGACTCTCAGGGGAAATAAAATATTGCAAGACGATGATTCTCCTATCTATTTGTCTCTGCGGTAAATTTGTTCCGCCGCACAGTTGCACTTATCGTCTGTTTATTCTGAGCACAGATCGTTATAGCCACAAGGAAGCTTGTCATCTCACAACTCTTTGTTCCGGCTCTCCACAGCAGACTTGGTCCCCTCCCTTCTCGTGTTGGTAAGAAACTTTGCGAGCTTTGGTTCTTTGTATCGGCATTTCTGATTTCTGTAATATCTATTTCCCGTCCTTTCATCCATCCATGATCCGCGACTTAAATGTCCTCAACTTATTCTTGTGCCTGACAACTTTCCCTCACTCTCCTTCCAGCTCGAGCTCATCCATCCTCGTGTTCCTCGTCTGCAGGGTTTCCGGTGAACTTGTTTATGCAATTTCCTCACAGAATGCCTTTCCGTGTGACAACTGCAGCAGTCACTTGAAGGCAGACCAGTGATATGTATCATATCCATTCTCACGCTTGCAACCGCCGTGAGGATGTTTCACAAAGAGTGCAGACGTGCAGACTGAAGATGATGCAACCTCTGTTCACAGCGCCTATTCTGGGAGACGGATCTTATGAGTTCAAGCTCAAGTGCTCGAATTGTGTAACTCATCCCATTACTTTGTTCATAATTCAGGTTTGGAGAGATAAAAGATGGCCTTTTAATTAATATTATTGTTCTTTGTTCTGCGGCTTTTCCTCCTAGTGCTCCTAGTGTCTGCATGTTTTCACTGAGACAGCATTCCGGCGCTCATCTACTATGCTGAAATGTGGCGGAAAGCTCGGTACTTTCAGTTTGTTCTTGTTGGTCTGAGCAGGGTTGAAAGCCATCCAGTGTTGTGACCACAAAGCGAGCAACAATGCTCCACGACATCAAAGACAGTGAGAGCAAACAAGAGCTGACTGCTCAAAGGGGACAATAAATTCGACCGCAGCTTCGGTACATAGCATCATGTCCATTTCAGAGCGATAGAAACCACTCAACAGCCGATTCGCTCGCCATGCACAAGTCTGCATGATTAAGTTTCCTATTTAACTTTGTCTCTTTTTCTCGTCAAAATACCCATTAACGAACCGGTCTTTGCTCACACTTTGCAATCAGCTTCTTCGAAACGCCATTTCCAATCAACCACTCTGACACAAGCGTCTTTCAATAAATGCGTCCTAGCCTCCAAGCCATGCTCTGTGCTACGTGCTAACTCTTCCCTGACTCTCACTTGTCAGTCAGTAGCCCGCGTTCAGACCATGGAGTGGTCAAAACCCAACCTCATTCCTTTTGCAGCCACCCGGCCTATAAAAGTTGAATCCATGTTTTCATCACCAAATCTTTTAACTCACGGCACTTGTCCTTGCTTATCCGAGTCGTTCATCAGCCTCTGCGTGGGTTTGTTGACGCTCAATGCAGCTCATTGAGTCTCTCTTTCCCACATTTTTATTACTACCTCCGTTCCAACCTGCCTGTCCGGCTGCGTTGGTCGAAAATAGCCGTGCAATTTTTTCATATTTGGAGGAAAAGTGTATCAAGAGATTGTTTTTCTACGAGGAAATTGCTTCCGTATGAGTGAGCTGCGTACATTTTGATGGCCAAACTTGTACTTTTGGTCGTGGTTAGAAGCGAGTGAAACGCCGGGCAGCGACTGAAAAGACGCTTTAGGACACTGCAACGGTGTTCGAGCAGGTTGGTGGATGCCGATGCACTGCATCGAGTTACTTACGACAGTGAAAAGTTGTAAGGTTGGTGGACAAGCGGAGACGGAGATGCTTCATGTTTCAATCTGGTCTGCAAAATGAGATCAATAGACGAGCTCATTGAAGCGTATCCAACGACGATGTTAAATTGGATCGTTGAGCTTTATTTCAACAAAGTACACGGACAAAAACGCGACACGTTCTCAACCTCCACGTCCCCACCTCCATCCTTTTCCATTTACGCCACTGTCCGAGCTTAAATTAGTAGGTGTGGAGTAGAGAGCAAAATAAGGAGAAAAGGCAAGGAAGCTACAACGTTTTTTACCTCGACGTCCTCCCAAGAAGAAGTTTCAACGACAACGTGTATCCGTTATGCTCTCTCTCTCTCTCGAACTCTCGCCACATCTAGTAAATCTCTCTCGTCTGCTGTAATCGTATCTCAGATCACTGACTGCCTAAGTTTAAACACCGCCTACTCTTTTGCCATTCAATGACAATCTCAATTCATGGATGACCACTCAACCCAACAGCATTCAGTCATGAACGGAGGAGCAGAATATCCACAAAATACCTGCCAATGGCCATCTGGGCAAAAATCAACAAACATCAATAACCCATCAAGCTCTACTCTTTTTGCCTTGGCATTTTCCTATTCCCGTTTCCGCCACTTTTCTTCTCCACCTTCCTTCCTCGCTCCTTTGGCTTCTTCCTCGGCTCTCTTCTTGGATCTGCCGATAAGGGTCTCCATACGTGATTCAATATGGCATCGGAATTGGCACCGCATAGCACATTAGGGCACCATGTTTCCTTCATTTGCTCCATCTTTTCGAGTCAGACCGCGTGAGAGGAGATCATCCGAATAAATTTTCACGTATCAACCTCACATGAAGCCAGTCGTATTTGTCCTCGGCATTTCGCCATCTTCGTTTTCACCATGAATTTCCGCCTCGCTGCAACTTTTCAAAGCAAAGTGCCATCCTACAGGCGTATGCAAACGTTCTGGAACCCGGGAGACATATTGGTAGCACTTGCACATGTATACGTGGAATCGCAGCCTGAATCTCATCACGAGCTCCCTTTCCCCGCCGACGTGGAACGAGTCCATGGACATTAGTCCGCTGTTTTGCGCCTTACATCATTGATTTTCGGTACTTGCTATCACTCTTTCCGAGAATCCGTACAGGAAGCATGTACGCTGTATTTCGCTTCGCCGTGCATACGCCAAGGCTTCGATTCCCTCCTTGAGCGAGAAACACACGGATCCCATTATCCCGTCAATCCCAAGCTCTTCAAATTTGCTTCACAGCATCCATTTATTTTTGCTCTTAACTGAAACTGAAAGTCCGTGTGCTTTGCATCCTTGCACAAAATCTCCCACTCTTTTCCTCCTGTCTGAAAACATCATCTCCCGGCGTGACATGAACAAAGGAGGAAGCATCTACTCAACACGTAATTAGGGGTTTATCCCACTACAATTATAACCAAATTAATCTGCAACTATTATTACACGTGTATCACAAACAAGCTCTTGTTTCATCATTTCCTCCCGATCTTTGTCCCATCACACCAACTCTGTAATCCTACTCACAATTCAATGGGGTGATTGAGCAAAATTTTTGCGCATTTTTTCCTCCTGTAATTTCCCTCCCTTCCCGTTCACGCAGCTCGGCTCAACCAACCTCGTTGAGTTCTCCCCCACTCCGTTCTGTACTCTTCTCCGAACTACAGCTATTACGAATCTAATGCGGGCAATTGCTATCATCAGCTGTAAGTCATCATCACTCTCTTCCGTTCACAGGCTTTTAACCAGTTCTCAGCAAGAGGCAGAGGAGAAACTGTGAGCCAAGGAGTCAGGGATAATAAGACCGAAATTAATAGTTGAGTAGCTGAGCTGAGAGTGCTCTTTTTCCTTCCTGTAGCCTGGGCGGTGAGCTAAAATGCTATTTGAGTAAAAATACACAACCGTAATTACAACCCGGAGGAGGTAACTCCTTTATTCCAGCTACTTACCATGGTAAACAAGCTTTTAAAATAGCTCCTTCCAACTTGTCCACCCCACACTGACCACAAGAAAGCTTAGAAAGTTTAGAAATAGCAACAACTTGCCACATCATCCTCCTCTCATTCATTTCTTTTCCTGATTATCCATGGTCGTTTTTCGCGAATCATTTGCATTTCTCAAGTCCATTGTCGCCGTGGACAACGGACCAGTAGTTAATGTCCCGAGTCCGTTTTACCCCTGGCTGTAGTCCCAAAACGTCTGCCTTCGAGGCATTCTTCAATGTCCTCTCCTCCTTTGTTCATAATCCTTGCATGATCACGTTTCCAAAAGTCCCCTGTCCAATCGAAATCACTGCCACGGCCAGCAAAACCGTCTCCGTCTCGCTCAACGTCCAATGCAACGCGTTGAAGAACGGTTCCAGACCTGTGTCAAAGAGGGCTCGATTCTTCTCCTATTGACTGTTGTCAATTGTCTCACTCTCAATTCCCAGACTGTCATCGCATTGTACGCCAACAAGACCAGGAAGGAGTGCAACAACAGCTTTGTTTCTACACTCTGAGAAGAATTGCCAGTTCACGCATCATCCTCGTCGACATTGTTTATAAACCGATCAAGTTGCTCTTAAGGTGTTATGTAAACAGCTTTCGCAACTCCTTTTAAAACGTTATCAGGAACAAGTTACAGGACATTGGACTTGACTCACTCATGTATTTCCTCCTCTGGTGAATCAGAAGCGGTGCATCCTTTCCTTCTGCTAATCAAACTTGATTATTCCATTCTTGTGTCAAAAAGAAAAGACGTGTACGGAGCGGAAAAACTTGTGATTATTCTTCCTCTTCTTTCCTGTAAACGGTCGCGGAGTCTTCCCAGAGTCTTCGGAAGAGTTTGTGCGAGAGCCAACTCTTTTCCCACCCACCCACTCACCTTCAACTTGAACCAGCTCAGCTCGGAGCCTCGTGGGTTTTGCCACGGAGATGCTCTTTCATTTGCATTCGTCCACTGCCAGAAAGCATTCAATTTCCTCGAGCAGCTCTACTACTTTTCAAAGGAATTGCTCAGCTGTCAGCCTATTTCGTCTTCATCACCGTCTTTCCCTCCGAGCTAGAATCTGCCGAAATTACGCCCATCAAAGTTGACATTATTGATACGATTTCGACACGCTCACACAGTCAGATCCAGCCATGAGCGGATGTCTTTTCAGCTTCCAACTTCCTCTTCAACTTTTTAATGCTTGGACATTGACCGTTTCTCTGCCTTCTTCCCTACTCCTTGAGTCTGCTCAGTCAGTGGTACTGGCGATAGTTAGTGATTGTGGTGCGAACAAGTCTCGGAGCCAAATCATCAAGTTCACGGACCACAACGACAGCTTTGCTAGGCACATATGTGTCCGAGCTTTTCTCACGGAATCATCATGAGACCTCCTTTAATTTCCTAATTACATGATCTAAGCAAGCTGTCCTTGCCAAAAAATCCGCCATTCGTCCACACATGTTCTCAAGTCCCGTTCTTCACCTCAGGGTTTGAGCTGAGGCATGTGTGAAGTGTAAGTCGGATGAATGGTTTTTCCTCCGAGCTGAGCTTGTACCATTTCGTAACCGGACTTAAATGGATTTAGCCACCGACATTATACATGCTAGTGTTCCAAAGTTCTCCTTTCTTAAATCTTCTTAAGCTTCCGTAAAACATAAAACTTTGCTCAAAGAATTGCCTGGCATAAATCAGTTTTAGAAATTCTCACATTATATCTTTTAATACGCAAAATGTCTTTTTTCCATCCTCACACACTCGAACGGTAACCGTATGTACCCAGCTGGGTCCTTTCCGGGACTTGCACCTTCATTTCCCTCCTTGTACCTTTTTTCCAGTAAATCTTCGACAGCTTGTAAGAAAGAAAACCATTAACGGCTCGAACTCCATCTCAATTTACCCTGTCTACTCCCTAGACTTCAGTACCTCCATACCTCCCTCAAGAAGCTTCAAGAAGCCATGCTCCCTTTCCCCATCTGCATCTCCGCCACTTCTAATTGCGGAGGAAACGAGGCATGAGATTTTCTAGCATCTCCCGCTTCCGATTTCAGTTCTGCTCCTAAGACTCTTGTGAAAATTCCTTCAGTGACATAATTTTCCGTGACACGACTGAGCAGTCAGACGTCAAACAGTGTTAACCCAGAGTTTTCAACTTATTTCAGGCGTATCCTCTTGCAAAACGAATGCCTTGTTTTGTAACGCCACTCGCTGGCTGGCGTTACACCAGCCATTTGTGACTCCTTTTCAAGTGCTGTATGCCTTTGCTCCCGGCACTTAGAACGCAGCCAACAGTTGCATTAATCATTCTTCAGAAACTTTTCATGTACAGAGTGAAATTCCACTCGCTTTGATAAACTTGCACAGACCTACTACGTACATGTATTTGATTCTAAATGTTTATGTAGAAAAATACGTCTACTCCAGCTCTGGATTTGCAAGCTGATACTTGATACTGAATCCGCTCTTTGTGTATCAAGCGAGCATATCAGTTTACTACCCGGAGCATCATCTTTTTCGTGCATGTTAATGAATGGAATTAAGCACTTTCCCCATGTAAACAGCGGAGTAGCCAAAATTTGTCTACTTTCACAGTGTCATAAGTGGCCGAACCTTCTGGCTCGCAGATAGCTCTCGTGTAATTAGCGAGTTTTCCGAGCCACTGCATTTCGTAGCCGTTCCATTTGCATTTCCACGCTGAAGAATAAGCATGGGAAAAAAGCTTACACAAGAGAGCAAACATGAGTAAATGGTAGCACTAGCATTACAAGTGCATCTCTCTGTCTCTATCGCTTGCGTACGTACCTTCTCCCTCTGCCACAGTTTCAAAACTGATTGCCATTCAATTCGGACTAGTGAACTCGTTCATTTTGCTGGGCGATGATGGAATGTTTTGCCAAAATCCACATTTACATTCCAGACCCACTTTCCTCCAGAAGTGAGTCGAGCCGGATCTTTTTCTATAGCGAATAAACAATGGAGCTAAAACTTGGAGTGAGTGAATCTAGAAAACTTATTCTATATCTAGGACAACATTCACACGCAACAAACCCTGCAGCAGCAGCTTCCTCCCTCCTTCCTCCACAAGGCACAATCAAGGAGCATACCTGGCTGCGAATGTTGGCATCTCCTTTTATCCTAACAATCTGGAAACAACTTTTCGCATCCATAAAAACAACTTGAGCTCAGCTTTGATTTCCAAAACTTGCTCCCTCCGCCCTACTCATAAGCACATGGCCAAAAGAGTGTCTCGGCAATGCTCAAAACTTAAACACATCTTCTCTATTATCCTTTCGCACTTTCTTTACTTCCGCCAACAAACAACGAGGAGGGCTTATAACTCCTTCTCTTCCTGACTTACACCACTTCAAGTGTCATCTATCTCTTTTCATATCCTCCAACTCACCAAGAGACTCTTATCCTCCGCTGATAAACTGCCTTTTTCCACTTTCTTCCCCGCACATTTCTGGCTTCATTTCTCGCACTTTCTCCACATTTGTCTGCAAGTCTGTACACCATGTACATATTTTATTTCCATGAGCAATATTCCCAACCCATTCTTTCCGCTTTCATCAGTAGCTATAGCGACTAAGGACGATCTCCGCTTCAGATTTTGCCAAAGTCAGTCGCAATGTACATGTGAAATTTTTGAGCTTTTACAGGAATGATCTCGGCTGCAATACATAATTTGGGACGTATCCGCACTCCTCTTGATTTGCCATGAGCCCCTGCCTGGTGTACACACACCACTCACTCACACAATCTCGTATGATCCTTTCACTTGATTAACTTTCCGCCGTACTAACATGGCATGGCGGCGTCCTCCAGCCCTTGGTCCAAGTTAACCCTTTCTCGTGTTTCAATACACGTTTTGTCCACAGGCTTGGTTGGGATCTTGACTGAATGTGTGACAGAGATGTTCTCGATGTGGGCCTGGTGCTGAGCCTCTTGGAAAATTTAATATTTCCATATCTGCAGTATCTGTCAATTCCCTCGATAGTTTCTTAGTCAGGTTGCTTCTGTTCCATCCACTCGACACCTTTTCACGTGCCATGCACACCCTCTCATCCGTAATCCACATGAGGCCTTAAGCTCTTCCTTATCTCCGTCCCTGCTTGTCAATCTCCCTCAATTCAGCTTCATCTTGCTCAATACAAGATGACATTTCAAGCCGATGCTGCTCATCAGTCACACAGCCCGTCATCCTCGCTCCGGAGGATTGTTCCATGAGCAACAAGTAGCCTGACCTCCGCTCCGTCCCTTGGGGTAAACAAAATTTTGTCATCCATCTCCCGATCGTTTTTTAAGTCAACTCCGTCGTACCCGCACCACCTCAAACAACCGTCGAGAACCAGCCGTAAAGGAGCGATAAAACAAAAACGATCATGGCCTGGTGCCGCAACCCAGAGCAGACTCTGAAGTCAATCGAATTCTTACGCAAGACACGGCACTCGTAAGGCAGATTTGGACATTCCAAAAGCTCTGTAAAGTTTTTCCACTGGCTGCATCTTGAACATAATACTGTAAACTACTCAGTGAAGTGCTTTCTGCATTTCGACAAGATTCAGCTTTTCGAATTCAACTTGGACATAGTAAAACAAAGATTCCTTCTACCTTAACTACCGAATAAATCTTTACGTTCAGTAGGCTGCTAACTTGCTAACTGTCCTACTATTTCGATAAGGTAGCCAGATGGTAGGTTCTTTGTTGCGTGTGCGTGCAACCATCACCATAGTTACGGTGTAATATTTCCTACCCGATTTTCCAACCGAGTTCCTGCACAACATACTGTACGCGTAAAAGTTTCATTATCGTAATTTCGCTCCAGAGTGAGAACATTTGCCCGCTTGAAAAAATCTCACTTATCAGATTACGATAAATAATGTCTCATTCTTCAACTAGCCACTCCAACACGAACCCCCTCTTCCGCATCAATTTTCGAGTTTATGTAATCGCGCACTTCATCTTCTTCCTCTCAGACCCTAGAACATGAAGTGACTGTAGTTTATTCCCAGATTGGTCCTCTGAATACGGATTTGGTGACTCTGTACCTGACCTTCTTGTTCAGGTGACCCAAGGATGAGGACGGGAATTCATTTAACATGAGCTACCGCGCTCACAATGTGGTCATATATCAAGCTGAAGCGTAAATATGTCACTGCATCGTCTCTAACCTTGCGTCACAGACTCAGGCTCATGATGAAACCCTAGCATGCGTTTCTAGGGAAATAAATGTGTCTTCCACCTTCCTGAGTCAGCAAGGATTAGCTCAGTACCACCCCTTATTCTTCTCGGCAGTATTTGTAGTTCTCTGAAAAAAAACACTTTTTTTATTCACATCCTATAGGATCACAAAATAAAATCGTACAACTTCTAATAAATGTTCATCACCAGTCTAACAATAGACTCTCGAGAGTTTCTCAAGCCGAACTAACCTGTACAAAATAGCGGCTACTCCAGCCACTCTTTAGCTCAATAATGATAATAACAATGCACCCATGTTTTCCATTCACAGCTTATGACTCGACACCTCATACGAGGATGCACGGCACAGAGTGCACACAAAACCAGCAACTGATGTCATGCAATTTTGATTCATTCATATCCCCACCCCTGTATACTTCCCATGTGAAGAAGTAACTCGACTTGGGTAGTAAGTTTGTCTTCGTTGCACGTGCTAAGGTGTCTGTCCAAACTTCCCTTATATGAATTCGGTCCGAGGCACTGCTGTCTACAATGCATCTCATTTGATTCTTGCAACGGCCAATTTCAAATTTTGGGTATCAGCCACTTATTCTTCTTCTTGGTGGTCTGTTTGGATGGATCCTTCCCGATTTTTTTCACCTTGGCTATGAGACTGCACGGAATTCAGAACGTGTGAATTTCATCAAAAGGATTCATCACATCTGTCGAATATTATTCAGCTTGATAATATTCCGGTCAGTCAATGTGTTTGGAATTTCCCCGTGCCAGAATCTCGGCTGAACGGTTGTTACTGCTTCGCAAAAACTGCTCCTGTGATTTTCTCATATGCATGCCAGCGGTTATCTTCTTTGTAGTGGCCCCCATTTTATTTTTCCCGAACAAAAATCCTTGATCACCTTAACCCGTTTTTCTAGTTTTTCTTCACAGTTAACATTAACGGCTGCGAGTTTATCTTGTGAGCCACGAAACTTCTCCTACCCTTCATCCTCAGCTCCTTCTTTCTTTTATTAGCAACTTTTATTTTGATGCCCTGACTTTTACAGCCGAGCAGCACGAACTGATTCATCTTCACACGAAAAACTTCTTCCCCTCCTCACCCTTCCTTGTCGTTCACCAAACAAACAATAGTAACGTTATTTCGTGTATGTTTTCCAAATTCTTAAAAAATCAAACTCGGAGGTAAAGACCAGACATGACTAAAGCGTGTCCAACTTTTTCCATGTACTACTCCACCTTTGCAGGGACTTGTGCGTCTCCAGTGCATCCCGTAGCTCATCATCACCACCAAACCATGCCACTTCATACTCTGACTGCAGTACTCTGTGACTCAAGTGTAACATAAAAATTACTACCCGACACTTGCTCCTATCGTCCCATTTTTTCTTCAACGACTTTTAACACACAGTCCTTGTACATCATTCGCATGCGTAATCTTAAAACCATCGAAAAAGTCAAGGCAAGTGGTCTTACAACCTCCACCGTATTGTCCAAAAGGTGGTAGTAGTGCTCTTCATTTTTTACCCAACTGCCGAGTTAACACAAGGACTCCGTAATTTTAACCCTTTTACCATATAATTAAAATCCTCTTTCATCTTCCAACCTTTCAACCTCTTAACCCTGCTCTCCAGCTACCTAGACTTTTGTGAAGGAACCGAATTTGCAAGCTAAAATCATAAATATTTCTTTATTGCTACCCGTCTCCATAATAACGACCTGGAGTGCA
>VRMD01000899.1:0-20577 GCA_009872375.1 Sminthurides bifidus | reverse complement strand
ACGGATCGAAACCCAAACCAGACCCTCAAGGCCTCTTTGAGTCGGCTTTTCTTTCCGGGTGGCAGCGGAACAACCGCCTCCACCGTTCACCAAATCCAAACCGACGTTTCTAATACAGCGATGCGGCCTTAGCAAATTCTATTTCCCAATTCCGTACATGTTGAGCAACAAAGACGGGTGCTTTCACCACGGACTCGGTACTGAAAAGCTGTCACGTTGCTGGCTGCGTGCGAACATATTAGTCGGTCTGCAGATGCATACTTGCTCAAAAGTATACATTCTTACAGATGACCTTCGGTAAGAACATAGCAACATAACTCCAGCTCCACCCATGCAACATTTCCTCCCCTTCACATTGGATCCAGGCGTCATTTGCCAAACTGTTGCCAGGTTCCAAAAGCTTCGTCTCCCAAACCTCCTAATGTCATGGTGCCTCCTAAACCCGCCTTCTTTTGGCGCGGACGCCGCCGGTATGCCATGCCGAAACCATCACCTTCCCGAACACTCAACCCTTGTTGAGTGTACCAGGCGTGAATTTAAGCAGTTTTTCTCCCCTAATTTAAACCCGTATTTCAACTATCACCTAAAAAGCCATTAGCCCTCCATACTCATTTGCTCATCCCATGTCTTTTGACAAGCTTACGAGTTTCCCGATCCTTAGGAGCAGAGTGTACGGAAACGAACTAACGTTTTTTCGCATCAGCCATGAAATCATCGTACAACTCCTTCAATCGAGACAGGAACTGGATCCCTGCTATTCTCACGACAAGTGAGAAATAAAAAGTCAAACTGCTTATTCGTCTGCACCTCTTCATTCCGAGCTAGAACATAAGCCTGTCAAGACCGGCGACACAACTATCTTTACAAGCTTCATTTGCAGTCATGAAGGAGCTTTTGCTTCTGCTCATGAGTTAATTGGAAGGAATCGCAGGCATCGAACAGCCCAAGGTTTTGCGATGACGATGTTTAAGTGGGTCAGCTGCACATACAGCAACTTGCACTCCAACTCGTCTCAGAGAGTGTTGCAACCAGGAACAGTTTGCCAGTATAGCATGCCTACCCCTCATCAACGAGGGGAGGAACACACTTACATTTTGCACCCAATGCGCAGGGGCCTCATTTCGCGAACTCTCATATGAGAAGAAACCTACCCCACCATATCGCTTTTCTTGTTGCAAAGTTCAACTTTTGTGCAATTTCCACACTCTCCTTTCGCTCCACATAATCGCCGTCTTCCTTCTAGTAAACGATGCTATGAGCTATTCAATGTTGCATACGGCCCAAAACTATTTTCCACCGTTCAATTAAGTCCAGCCACGGTGTGAGGCAACGTGATTCAAGATGCATACACAGTCATCTGAACGAATGAAACCATCAGCTTCCAACAGTACGACAGAGTAGTACTCCTGCCATTCCACGTGAAGTAAGTGGCGGAGACAAAGGACAACTGCAAGATCTGCTTAACCAACAAAGTCGAAGCTCTTGCCAATCCTGTTGCTACCCGACTCGATGACCGTTTTCATGCCCTTCCCAATGTCATCTTGTGCATACAAAACCTAGTAGTTTCGCAGCAAATATCACCAGGAGGCCTAATATCAATCACCAGAAGAATTTTTCCACAGTCAAATTGCATTTATTCTAAGCTTTCCCATGCAAGCTAATAATTAACGGCTTGTGACTGACCTACTCGCCTCAAATGTCTTGGGTTATGTCGCATTATTGTAGGTGCTAAAATCAATAGTTCTGTATGTGCCATTGCTTCAAAATTCTAGCTTTTGCAAGCAAACAAAGGAAACCTGGAGCTGCACCTAAACTCAAGTATTTGTATGAAGCTGACAGTACTATATTGACGCCTAATACCGGTACCGGACATCTAGCTCAGTCAGCTAATGCTAACTGTCGCAACTTTCTCCGCTTTACCGCAAGACCGGGGGACAGCAGAAAAGACGAGCACACATATGTTGAGGAATAATGAGAAACCACTGATTGGCACTAGTCAAGGTTAGGGAACATGCAATTTACTCGTGATGGCTTGCAGCTAATCTAGCAACGCTAAATGCTTCATGAATGCGCATGGGTAAGTATGGTGCCCAGAATCGCAACGCTCGCCAATACTGATGGGATTAGGCCTTGAAAAATTAAGCAATGCGGCTTATTCCTCCCACCGAGCCCATGGAGGGTAAGAAATATCTATTTTGTGCAGCTAAACGTTTGCCTCTAATCCTTCATCTGGTATTCATCATCAACCAGTTTACTTGCATGCCCAAACTCAAAACTTTCCTTCTCTACTGTCTCTTTTTTCTTAACCGCCACAATACATATGCTCTCCAGAGTTTCCTCATGCATGCAAGTCCATTAAGTTTTTTGCATGGCAATCATGAGTTATTTAACGCAGCAGTGGCCATAAAATTATCCTCATGAAGTTTTTTTCCTTTCGAACACGATTTCCATCCAGTCCATTACCGTTTCGCGCTCAGCCGAAACAATTTTCCAAAAAACCGACTCATTTTACTGCGGATCTGATGTAAAATTCACCATTATTCTCACGTATCAATATATACACCATGCTCAACAGTTGCTAATAGCTACTCAAGTGCAACTGTTCTTTTCCGGCCGACTACTATGGAATTGTTGCCGGTGGTTTTGCACAATTACAGCCAATCGATCATGACTACATGAACGGCCTTTCCAAAAGTTTCAATTGTTAAACTAGTTCATCCCTCTTCGTGTGCATGTCGCAAACTTCAAACTTGCGTTAGCATCTTACAGGCTCTGAAGTCCACACATGGTTGGGGTTTGATAAACTGCTGCCTCGATTCCAGTATGCTAAATGCAATTCCCTGGCTTTTTCAACCTCGTTGTCCACTTGCAATCTAACATTGCATTGCAACTTTTTCGNACTTGCAATCTAACATTGCATTGCAACTTTTTCGCACATGAGGCATTGACCAACTGTCAGGGAATTGATTACATTCTCTTCTCACCTTTCAGCCGTACCAAGATTGCTTGTCAGCACCTGAAGATAAAGCTATGATGCATGCAAGTAATACGTGCTTCGCCCTCCGGTTCTGACGGTGAGACAGACAATTTCTCATTGCATTATTTCTGCTACACGAACGCACTTCATGTTCCTCAAAGAATTTCCAAACCTCCGAGGCAATCATTTTACAACCAAATTGTGCTTTCTCGTGCAGACAAAAACCATAAGACATGGTTCAAGACTGGAATAGGTAACGGATTGGTGTGCAGAGTCCTGCCTCTGTAATAATATAGTGAAGGAGCAAAACCAGAATCGTTGCAAAAAATTGCAATTCTTCTTACCAAATGGCAAAAAATAAGCCATCTCGTGCATCCGTACGTGCAAATCTTATCTCTCAATTCTCATGCCACCTCCATGCAGCTGCACGGTAATCGTTGTCTCTCTCTGCGGCCGAAAGGAGGTTTCTAATTTGATGGTTGCAATTTTATAACATTTTGCCAAAATTCTGCACATTTTCTCATTCCGCGGTTTTCTTTCACCATCAAAGCAGAAATCCCTCACGAGGGCCCATACCGCATGCATCGACAGATCTCTGATGCATCTCCATTTCCATCATTCTTCACCAACTTCATTCCACAGCGATCTTCCCAAGCATTCAACTGCAAACAACTCGGAGCAAACGAACGATACGAAATCCTAATGATTGCCTTCGTTTACGGCAAATTAAGCAACAAACTACTCGCATAAAATAAAATTCTCACCAAACGTTTTCTCAATCCCGCATCACCATCGGCTCACAGCTGAAGTCATCAAGACTTGAAATCTCATCCGGCAAACAGCAGATGCAACCGCCACCATAATCCTCTAAGTTCAGAGCCGTTTGGAAAAGGACAAAGACTACCATAAATGGCAACATCCTCTTTTGAACGCTCATTATTATGGTCTGCCTGCAACCTCAGCTAACGCTAACACCATCTTCTAGCAGCCTCACACAACGGACCTGGTTTCCACTTTCCTTAATTATATGAGAGCGTTCGACATTTAACCGCACAAAAGTGAGTTGCAGTACGTCATATCACAAACGATGGGCTGATAAAAGTTTAAAAGTTCCTATATTCTTTTTGATTAGTGAGCCGACGGGGCAGTTGGAAGGCCTCAGAAGTCGGAATGTTTCTCGACGTGATGGAAATAATTACGGCTGCAAAAACTGCCCTTCCCATTTCGTGTTTCAAGTGCCATTCGCAGAATTATGCAAAAGGGGAAAACAATGCCCCGTTCCCGAATCAATTAAAATAAAAGCAGGAACAATGCTTTTCCGAACGGAGTGCATCCCAATCTGAATAATTAGCCTCATTTAGAATTTATCTGGAGATCTTCTCCATTATCAAGATCAATGCTCTAAGTAGCCACGACTAATGCCACATGATATTCTCACCGTAACCGAGAAGATTCTCTGATAAGCTCTCTTCATGATCAACTAGACATTCTTAATGCGGCTATTCCGACGTATCAAATTCGCTCTCGCGTATTATGAGGCAGTTCCAATTATACGGACGAAGAGGAAACATGACTACCCGTCTTCAACAATTAAAAAACCATCGTCAAGATGCCATGTACCGATGCTCTTCCTTCCTCTATAACATCGCACCACGAATCACACTAAAGAAAGTCACAAAGTTCATCAGTTTTTCCTTCAGCCAAACGTTTAGCTGTCGGCTACTCGAGTTGAGGTACGAATTGAAGACGGTAGTTCATAGCCCTTTCAGTTGAAATGATCTTCCTGCTGTGTACCTGAGATTCACGTTACAAAATGCATCTTTCATACTAGTTAATGTCTTAACTACGTATGAGAATACTATTTACCAACCATTATGAATATCATTATGAGTACAATCTACAAATACATCAGCTGCAAGGATGGTAACAGTGTGTAACGACCTGTGATACGGCCAGGCACATTCGCATCTGCAAAAACATGCCGAATTCCAAACTGTTTAACGATCAAGCCCGAGGCAATATTCGTGAAACAGTGCCTCATCATCAAATGCAGCTTTGTACGGTCACATCCTTTCACGACGACCTACCCCAATTGCAAGCCGTTATAGCCATTCCAAAACGCAAGCCTGTAACAAAATGCAGCTCCACCTTCGGAAGTGAATTCCTGCACTAACGATTGACTTTGCGTGAAAGCTTCAATCAGTCGTTCAGCGAACCTGTTTCGAGTGACCTCTCGCATCTTTCTCCTCTACACTAAAAGATATTGCTATTTCACGAGAAAGCAGTTCGCCAAATTTTGCGTTGGCAGATTGCCGCATTTCTATTTTACTACCACTACCACTCCATCATGTTGCCATTAGACTTTCTGACAAGGCAAAGAGGTAATAAAACCATGTCTAAGGTTTTTTTAAAGTCCAGTGTAAATACTTGGAGCAAGAGCTGAAAATGCTACATAGGAGCTTTCAGTAGGTTTTCACTCGTCCCAAGTCATGAACCCATGGGTCAGAATGTGCAAAAAATGTTTTTGCACACCTACGCAAGCCTCCGCTTCCTCGTTCACAGTTCATTTGCACATGATAAATTACGGCAATAAGGAGATCCCACGTACGCTAAAGGAGATGATTTTTAACAAGGCCTGGAGTGCAAAATCCTAATTTTAAAAACCTACGATACAGACCAAAAATATCCGCTCTGTGCCTCAGCCACAATTACTTTAATTACCGTCTACTCCGTGCTACAGGGGACACATTGCATTGCTGCTTGCGCCTAGTATTTCGCATCATGCATCTTGGGTCAGAAAAGGCAACTCTTGTATCCATCCGACATACGCCCAGGAGAAGCCGTCAATCAAACTGACAGACATCGTTGCGTTCAAATTGCGAAATATCCAAAAGTTATCTTTCAATTCTGCAACCCATGCATGTTTGCAGCCGAGCTCTTTCCTGTACTAGATTTTATCTCTTTGGCACCGACCAAAAAAGTCAAAGCCTTGCCATTCCAGCGCGTAATTTTTGCAAGAACTCACTAAAAAATGTTCAATACCCGGGTGGAAAAATCATTGATTAAAATTCATAACCAAGTGCCAAATGCTTCCGACCATTAGCAGCAAGAACTACGATTTCAGTGAGGGTGACCTCCTGTCCTAGGGGGTGCTGCTCCGAGAATGTACGGCATATCGCATATAGAAATAGCCACATTGCTATTATCATTAGCAGTCACTCATCTGAAAGTTTTAGGTTTCTGAACTCAAAAGCGAATATCAACTTTACAACAACTCCTTGTATTCTGCCCCACCATGTCTTGATTCGACTCGAGGATGTACATCTGCACATTTTCTGCACTTGTGCACTCTCACACCAATGTAGTACATACAAGCGGGAGCACATACGACTTGAGCATACTGTCAGTCGCAAAACACATTCGCCAAAAGTCTAGTCATAGTCTCAGCACAATGCTCGTCGTTGTTGTACCTCATAAAATTCGCGAACGTCCGAGGCCTCCCCTGCTATTCGCTTCGAAGAGGAGCGAGTTTGAAACAACTAGTCTCGACTCTTTACTTGGTCGCCTCTCTCTTTATCCTTTACTTTTTTTGCAAGCTGCCTTTCTGCTGCGCCAGCCAAACCGATTATACTGTAACCATCCACGCCCTTCCAATCTCCTCTAGACTCGACCGACCATCAGACCAAGCTTTCATACATGTTTCCTAGGGGCTTTCTCTCGCCATGGGACTAGGATAACGCGAATATTTTAAATCCTCTCATCCTCTTCCTATGGTCGTCGTCGTACCCATGTTTGTACTCCTTTACAGATTTTTTGCGTTAGCCTGACTTGCCTTGTATGAAACCCAACTGGCAGCTGAGGGGAACCAGTGCAGCCGTGTTAAAAAAGATGAGAATTTGCAATGAGCCTGCATGGAAATGCATATGTGCAAACGTTGCAAACCCTCTCGTCCCTCCTCCTTCTTACAACCTGCCATGTCCATCCTTGAGCAGGAAAACATGCATTTTGCATGTACATCCGTCCTACAGGCCATGGATTATTATCTGGTTCTGAAACTATCTGTAATTACCCCTTCTACATCGCTTCAGCACAGGCCCAGTGCTCGTATACCAGTTAATTTAATCGGCTTGTACCAGTACCGACGCCACAATAAATTCCACAGACGTTTAAGCTCAACACACTAGAGATCGACGGGGATAGAGAGAACGACCGCGGATGAGGCTTTTGCTCATCACGCGAGCAAGACTTGATTTTCTTCCTCATCATATTTGCAACAAGGACGGCGGCCAGCAAGAACGGCAAAATCGACTGGACTCTCCGCCATCCGCCTTTGTTTCAACTTCCATGCCCTCTAGCCCTTTGGCCTGATCTGCGCTGGGATGGGGCTGATGGAATTGCAAATGCGAAAAGAATAGAAATGAATGCTCTCCCGGCTTGTAACAAAAGATTATTGACTCCTCGGCTAGACTTTGTAAGTTGTGCTAAATGCTGCAAGAAACTCGAACGGGAAAAAATACTCAGCTTTCTATCCTACAAATACGGACTTGTTTCCGTTCAAATGCAACATGTTTCTCTTCTCACACCGAACCTGAATGCGTTAAACGCTTCAAAACTTCAATTACAGGCTACAGGCGATCCTGTCATACATAGGCAGTGTCAAAAGTCAAGACGACGGAACACAGGCACTCCAGCCGATGCCAATAACCCATGGGCAAAACGTATTTTTACTTCGCATGCCCACCAGATCTCCGGGTGTGCAACGATCAATCCGCCAAACGATAAAAATCTTATACAGGCCTCAGCTCTTTGAACGGAATGAGTTGCTTAACAAAGTCTGTAGCCCAACCTCCGGCCAACCGGTTCGTTTACTCACGAACTCCCACTGTATGAGAGAGTAGGAATAATTTCATATAATTTACCTTTACTCGATCCTCAAATTTGGCCTTAAAGTCGTCCAGTTGGGTCGCCCAGATTGTAGAATCTTCATACTCTTTACTCAGACGGAGGTAATTCCTCCAGTTAGCAGAATCAAAGCCCCAATGGCATGTTCGGTTTTCAGATCGGCCGTGAGAATGCGCCACAAAGCGAGCCGGGGAGAACAGCCCGTGACAGTCCACGCATCTGAAATAAATCGTTATCACAAATTAGCGCTTCATGTTTGCATTTAGAAAACTCAGTTTCTAAAATTTATCACTCACTCGATGCAGAGAGCATCAGCTTTGTTGTACAAGCTAGTCCTGACGATTCCTTTCGCCTTTCCAAAGCATTTATGGTAGACTTTAAAATGATGGCCAGACTTCGGATGCCTGTGAAAAGGTACTGCTGGTTTCGGTGGATTTTTGTGTAGCAGAGCATTGACTAGACGTTCTGCATCAGATTTTGTGATGAGACCACAAGATTGGGCGGAAACGGGTAGTTTATTACGCAACTTCAGTGCATCCAATTGCTCCCGTGAGCATGGCGAACATATTATTTGCAATTCGTCGCATTCCTGAAACAGAAATCAACACAAGGGATCCATTCAGGTGGATGCAATTGCAACAAAATAATTGATATAATTGCATATGGCATTACTACAGCAATATCAAAATCATACCCATTGCTGTTTAAAATAACTTCTTGCGAGCAAACCTTAACTCACCTTATGAATCTCCGTTAACTCGAATCCCCTTAGCTTAGTGGTCAGTATCTGCGGAAAGCAAAGCCGCTTTTCACCTCCAACCTTAAAACAAGTGATTGTTTCTCCATCCAAGACAGTGTCAATCATATCACTGCTGAGACGTTCCGGTGCTATCATAATAGGAGAGGGTAAAAAGTGCGGAGAGGGAGGAGGTGAACAGCCATAAGCGATAATTGGTAATTGACCACTTGAGGATCTCCTCGATATCTCCACCACAGCACCACGAGATGACCTCGGTATTAATACTTGATGATTCGGTAAAGATCGCTTAGGAGTCGGTGGGAGAAATTCCACCGGTCCTGCTTGCCAAACTGTCACGTTTTTATGTTTGGGTATCGGTTTCAAGACTTGCGGAGAGCTGATATGAAGAGTAGAAGCAAAACTGTAAAATTCTTCTTCCCGACGACTGGATTCGTGTCCAGCAATGCTTCTACTTCGGATTATTCCTCCATATTTGTCCGAATTGGTTCTGAGATCCGTGCCTTCTACCATCCTAGGGTCTCCGCTACTTCGGCGAATGTGGCCCGTCCCTTCTGCACTAGAAGCGGGGCTAATAGACGACCGACATTTGTATTCTTCTGGGTAAAGCTTTTCTTTCTTGATGTGTCCGTTAACTGCGAACGCTGAAGACTGAGATGAGAGATTTTTGAGAGAGTCGACCGAGGCTCTCTTACCCGAGTTTAACAAGTGTTTCTGCAAAATATTGGTGGAGTGAAATCCAGACTTAGTATCTTCTGGAGCGACGGGACTGGGAGCAGACACGGGTGTCGTTGCTTGAGAAGGACTGCTCGGTACACTGCTGTGAGTGCTTCCGTTGTGAGAGGAGGCTGATGATGAACTCATTGTTCGATGCAAGGAGATGTATGGACTGGGACCATTTAATGTATTAGCGGCAGTCAGCTGATACTGCTTCAGAAATGTTTTTATGGGACTAGGGTTTTCTTCCATGATGACCATAACCATTGAAACCTAAAACACAAAAACAAAATAAACTTTGAGCACTTCATAATTTTAAGTACAAGTCCATAGCAACTCTTCGCGGTGTACTGTATCAAAAACTGACTGACAAGGGACAGAACGTTCAAACTTATCAAAGACTTGGAATGCCAGACAGCAGGTTATGTTTCTGTTTTCCCAAAACAACCTCACAATTGCCTAATATTTCCATCCTTAACTTAATTTCGACTAGACTCATTAGTTAATTACGGCAAAAATATTATTTCCATACTGAAATGTTGATGCATCGTATACCGCCGCATACCTACTTGTCTCTGGAAGGCTTCCCGCATTATTTATGCGCTTCTTATAAATTACGTTGGCACAGTACAATTCACGCTTCATAAAATTGGCTCTCGTTCAGCTACAGCCATCGTGTGAGTCAATGACTATTAACTTATAAAATCCTACTACTTTACTCACACTCGCAGTAGTTGAATTACGCCTGCTCGAACTTTGAGCAAGCTATATTTACGTAATGGCAGCGAATCAGTGAGTGGAAGCTCTGGCCATTGTCAACACTTCGAACTGCTTCAGACGGTGAGCCGCTGTTTGCATTACCTTGAACAGAAGAACGGAGCAAGCACCTCTTTGATTCAACAAACGCAATTTAATGATCTAACTTATTTCTGCTCAGGAATTAAGGACAGCTTCCCCACGTTTGAATTTGTCTCATCAAGTGTATCCCACTCAGCAGGTAGACGAAGCTGTCCGCAGAACAAATA
Organism: Sminthurides bifidus; assembly: GCA_009872375.1. Lineage (NCBI taxonomy): Eukaryota > Metazoa > Arthropoda > Collembola > Symphypleona > Sminthurididae > Sminthurides > Sminthurides bifidus. The sequence continues at coordinate 10,199 of VRMD01000899.1, read as the reverse complement.
TACACAAGGTTATCCGATGCTACAACGATCATATATCGCCTATAGACTAGACCAGACCAGACAACTACAATTTGAGGCACTTGGGCTCTTGAACTGTGATACTTGCTCTCTACGGTGAGACATAGGGGAAAACTGTCTGCGTCCACGAAACATTCGCCACCTTGATGAATCTGGTTAGATACATTAAGCAAGCATAATAAACAGGCAAGAAACCCTGGGAATCGTTTTCTAGTACAAAGCATCAACATCTGGGTTGAACAACAACTACGACGCAAAACGTAATATGCTTAACTTCACGTAATCATTATCATTTGAGCACTGACTGCGAAGGCTGCAGATGATCATACCATAGTCGCCATCATTGCTTTGCTCGTGGGGCTGCTTCGTAAAATCCCTTATAATAGCAGTTAGTCACATAGGTTTTGAGGCTCCTCCTGGTTAATTCTCTGAACACAGACATTGTCTAGACACGAGACAGTCAGCAATGTACCCAACCATTGAGGAGCTCTCGCAAGTGAAACGAACGGAGTCACAGCTATACATTAACGAAATTTTCAACAGTCAGGTTTTCAACTTCAACAGCTCGCCTACATTCACGCATTAAGCGAATCGACTACCTCCTGAACCAACAATGAGGTCTCACGTTCGCCACCACACCAATTCACCTTAAGAAATGCGAATTTTTGGCTTCCGTATGCTTAAGGTTCTTGAGCCTATTCGTATACACCAGTTGCACAGCACACCATTCATTTCAACACAAGTGCGTCGTCCTCCATTCAAACACGAAAGATCGTGTGATGCCGCACATACTGGAGCAGAGACGCAGTTTCACAAGTTTGCAGAAGATAAGTCAACAACCACAGACAGTCAATGAGCCGCTCTTCAAATTCTTGCTCTGCTAATGTTCTTCGACCGGAAAAATTTCAAAACATTTCCAAAAACTTCATAGCTTAGAGCATTTCAGGCGATTCCCCTAAGAAACCATATGGGTCCCGTGAATCAGCCGTAACTCATTCTTAATACCTTGTAATCATGCATAGCACCCCTTCCCATTAATACTACATCAATTTCTCGTCTGATGGCTCTTGTGTGACCGTGTAAAAAACAGTCTCGCCTTCAAGATAGCGGCGCCATTGCTGCTTCACCCCATCGCAACTATGTTTTAACTTTCGTGCAGGCATTGAGCCCATAAGAGACAGCTATTTTGCAAAGCAACTATTTCTTTTCGCCGCAAAAGCGCAGCTGACAAAAACATTCAGCGAATTTATCATGACTAGCTTCAGCTCTATACTAACTCGACAATTCAACCTACCATGTAAAGTGAGGATTGGAGATACCGGCCTTTCCCGGTGATGCAAAATATATACAACCTCACAAAAATCATGTGCCCATAATATCGGTATGTCCCTTGAGAACTGGGCGTCCAAGATCCCAATCAACATAATCAATCAAATCGGGCTTATTCAATTCCTTTACTGGCTACAGCTACTATGATGAATCTCAGGCACCGATACACCAAAAAACCATAAAACATCGCCCTTGGCTCGTCATAGACAAATGTATACGCGTTCACCCAGCAACATCGTGAGAGCACGCTCAAAGAAATAATGCATTGTCTCTTGGATCTGCTGTTTCCGTGGTCGAAGCTCTTGGATACATCACAGAAGAACGTCTCTATCATGATACGGCTATGCTTGGTTGCATTAAGGAAAGCAATTCGTCTCTCGTTTACTTCCACGACTGAAATGCATCTCGGGATGAAAACTCACTGAAACACACGGACATACCACATGCTCTAAGTTCGGCATTTAAACTTTACTTCAGGTAACGCGTGAGCCAAGACTTTTAAGTGGCGTTCGTCCACTGAATCTCATTTCACGTGGTCTGCATACACTGAATGCCCTTGGCTAATTCATACAGAAGTAGCCGTTCAACGTCCTTCTGTTCTCGATTTTGTAGGAGCAGTTCCCCGGTCACCTCGACAACAATCAAGATAGAGTCTAAAGCACACACATAAAAATGGCACATAGAGACGAGCCAACCATAGCATGGCTGCCGCCCAGACAGTAGACAGACAGACAAGCTTTCTATATTTCTTTGTCGAGTACATCCGTTGGAGTAAATATCACAATCTCTTAATTTAGCTGGTTTCTCTAAAATCTCATAAAAGTTGCAACATCACTCCATCCACGTGGAGCTTCTCATTTACTCCTAAACAGGGCTATTTGATAAAGCGATAAACCCTTTCGTTGTGGCGTGGATGTTTGTGCTACTACCACACCATGAACAACAGCCAACTACGAAAACCGGTAACTAGTATCATGCGAGCCGGTAAACATAGGTAAGATTAGTCGCAGCTCAGCATTCTCAAAATTTTCTTCAGAGCCATTAACTCCCTTCCATCTATCTCCGATTCATGTAAAAAGTGCATGGCGTCTTTGCAGTCTCTCAAGCTTGAGAAATCCCATCCTTGCTATCATGCACAATCCACATGTTCGAGAGACGCGAGAGATGCGTAATTTTTTGTCTTGCACTCATATTCACTCTTTGGCATCTCTTTCACTATTTTTTCGGTACCAACACTAACATCTCGTCAAAGTAGGGGCTAATGTGTTCCAAGAAGGCAACAAGAAAATTACACTTGAAGCCAGCTAGGCAACTCTCGTGGAAACCTTTCAGTTATTCTAAGAGCTGAAACCCCTCCGTCGGTAATCATAGTGGCGGCATCAAAAGAATCACCAGACGCTGAAGACAATAAGTCGTCAAACCAAGTTGATATCGTCAACCAGCTCGATAACGACACAGAAGCCGTACTCACTACTCACAAGGCTCACGAGACTACTCGCTGATAATCATCGCCGGTCTAATTCTAAGATTCGAGATGCGAAATGCACAGACTTACGCACTATTTCGTCTACAGAATGTCATAGTGCAGAAAACCGACTGCGAACGGAATCCCCTGACATCTGTCGACTAAATTGTTTTTATATCCTCCACTTAAATTAACGACAACCTTGCCGGTCTCAAGTTCACAACATCTACTCCTGTATTGAGACAAGCTGGTAAGGCGTATTTGCTGCTACTGGAACTCATTCTCATTCTGGGGATTAAAGTACTGAATGAAGAATCTGCTACGTGTACACAATGAAGTAAGAGTATCTATTCCAAACTACTATTTCACCGGCAAGATAAGAATTGCGGAATCATTTCTTTACCATGCAAATTAATGAAATGGTGTTTGATACACTGACTCGACTGATGCTGACTCGTAGACGCTCGAGACTAATTCGGACTGCAGACGGAAGACAGAATCAAACACCAGCTACAAGTACCGACGAAAACAAATTCCTGAGCTTGTTAAATTATAGCAGGTTCTGCTGCTGGCGTAGCAGAATTTGAGACCCAGTGTGTCTGCTCTGTGGATCCCACGCAAGCTGCCTCAAGGAAGCAAATCTAAATGAGGGCACAATCAAAGCGATAACTCTACCACCGGCGCATACATTATCAAGCCGGGCGACCGTAAACACATAATTCTAGATGTTTGTCAAAGATAAGTCTCCACCCAAAATCTCAGTCTGGTCTCACGTACTTCCTGCCGTTTCGCCAAGCCACACAAGACCAAAATACTTTTACAAGATAAGGAAATGCAAAAACGAAAGGACGAACTGAACATAATAGCGCCAGAACACTTTGCGAAATTACTCCAGGCTGGGCCTGTACATCTCAGATCTTGGAGGAACGCATATGTATCTTATGTGCACTCTTTCACAAGACTGGCGGCATTCGTATGTAGAACTTGCTGCAACTAATCGTTTACAGACGGTTGTACGATTGCTTTCGTGGTTTTGCTATTGGTGGCTTGCGAAAATTGTACGCAGTTTCGTCGTCTTATCCATCCCGTGTAAATATAAATGTGCAATCCTCCATAGCATGGACAGTCTGGCACTCCTAGACTTAGACTGGCAATCCCTTATCAGCACTCGAGTTTCTCTCATCCCCTCTCACAAACAAGCCACTTCAGATCCTGAATACCTTTGGACGCAGACGTAATACAGTCCAGTTGTCTTGAATCAACTAACTACAGCTACAGCTGAATCCTTTAAGAATGCAACTGATTTCGCCACTGTCAGACTAATCTATAACCCTTATCCGATTCAAAACAGATGAAGCATGATGCTTTGCACGATGTAACTGATCGAACAACCCAGATAACTACTAGTCGCAAATCGTCGCGTGTAGAGCTCCATCAGTTTGTTAACTACCGTCAGATACCAATAAGGATGGAAATGGAGAAACGCAATACACAGCACCTTTTGCAGAGAAAGCACGGCATTTCTTCATCCAGCAAGTTAAACTAGTATTATTAGCGAGACATCAGAAAATGACATTTAAACTGAATCATCACCTTCAAATCTGTCTGGTCGTCGTCCTATCGGAGAGCATTACATGACAACACATTATCAGTACCAGTGCCGACCAGAAGAATCACCGTACGTCATGCTCACCTCATCCAGGCTTTGACTGCTCAGGACGTTTTGACTGGTCTATTTCTGCTGCAACTAATACCGTAGACTAGTCTCAAGACAATTTAATCAGTATGAAAGTCGCAGACGCCGACTTGTAATGATTGTAGGTCAGAGTCTTTCTTATTTTAATGTTACTTAAGACTTTAACTTTCTAATAGGCGGAGGCATTCTCCCCATTTTCCTCAACACTCGTTGGCGTTAGTAAATGCATAATTTCTGGCTCCTATCTTGTTCAGCGAATCCAATTTCTACACCTTTTAGTACTCCGGCAGGTACAGCCCACTTAAATTGCACTTTCTATCAATGTGCACTCAAAACTAATGCACCAAAGACTGTTCAGGTAAGCTCTGATCCAACTTGACTACCTGTTCACTACGCTAATGTATCACAAATACAATTGAATTCGCAAAATCCGTACATTCACAAATATAAGCCATTGATCAATATTAACGGACACACATTTTGTTCACATTTTAACCCTGCTGAACTGGTGTTGCTTCCTATTTCAGCAAAGGCAAGGCACATCAGTGAAGGCTACCTTGATGTTCGAACAGCACAAATATTTTATTCCCTAATGATCACAGTATCTTCTGAAGTCAAGCACCAAATCCTACTTCCAGACGCTTTAACTCACGATGACAAATCCGAGTGTTTTTAGTTTCAAAGATTCAAGCAGAATCGATCACTAAATTCTTCGAACTCAAGTGATTTCTACACTAAAACATTGGCCTTATTAGCCGATTTCTTGCTACCACAATTCAATACTGGCACTGGCTATTCAAAATTCTAGTGAACCATCTTGTGACTTTGCTTTACCAAGTCCACGTCTTCATGATAAGTCTAGCTAAGCAACCTGTCATTTCATAAGGAAGTATAGCAATTATAGCAGAACCTAAACTTAACTGCACGCAATGCCATCTCAACCTGTTTTTCAATGCTACCATGTCTTCGCATACAATTATTGTACCAGACCCCCGACTCTTTGCTCACGTCACCTGTCTTAACCCGTGCCCGTGCGGTTGATTATCTCATCCTTTACGAGGCTCCTTAAGGTAATTAAGGAGGCTCGAATTACGATTAGTTTTACAACAAACAGTCTCTACTATAAACAAACGTAGAATCGGTCAGCAGAAAATGTAACTTGCTATGCTAAGAAACCACCAAGTTCCACCAAGCCTGGACGGTAAGAACAAAACGCAAGGCTTATTCAATCGCTATGATAGTACTTGAGGAAGGAACTCTACCTGCATGAGCGATTGCGTTCGCGTTCCACTCAAGCGGATGCAATACATCATGTCAACTCAACCAGGAACTTGCAGCTGAGACATCTAACACACTTTAGCAAACAATCGTCGCAACTTCAAAACATTCCTGCCTTCGCAGTACCTCACCTGTCATTAAGTACCAGCCATCGGGGTCTAACAAACTGTCTAACACACCCAAGTACCATCCACAATCCTTTCATTCAGCTGAAGACAGCGTCAGTTGGTGAGTTATCGCTATCCGTACCGGTGAATTCCAACTGTTACAAGAAACAACCCTCACCGCCGACGAGTAACACAGTAACAAATAGAGTTCCCAACATTCGTAGTAGCGCTATTACCATATCAAACTTTGTCCGCTCCGTTTCACTCACCGCACCGCCACCGATGTTCGCCAACAAAAATATACTGATTAACTCTCATCTTCGCAAGCCTACTTGCAACAGTTTTCATGGGCTCAAGTTCATACTCCACGAAACGAATCAGTACCAGAGCCTTTCCAAGATCAAGTCTTCCTGCTCATGACCCTATTCCTTCACATCTGAGTCACATTGCTAATCCATCTCACATGCACGCAATTAACAACGATTCAATCAAGCCTTCCGTATCCAACTCCAGTTTGGTCACGATTTGCCTACGAAAATAACTCCATTGCATCTTAACAAACACATGCATTTACACTAATCAAGGCTACTTCAATTTCCGATTCGTGAATCAAGATCCTTAAATCCTTAGAGTTGCAGTTCTAAGACCTTCCATTTCAACCCTGAAAAGTCTAGGAACAGAAATTTTCGAATCCATGTCTTGGATAGCTAACAGCCCATACTTTCATTGCGATCCTCCATACGAAAACTGTCCCTCCATAACTGCAAACAATCGCACTCAGCATGCACCCCAGCCCCATAATCAAAGTAATCAAGTAACCGAAAATAACACCTCCAGTTCCAGTCAGCACATAAGATACAGCTAATCAAAGGTAATTGAAAGGTGGCAAACTTACGATTGTGTCGATTAAATCGACGGCGGGAAATCTTGACGGAATCCACAGTTACAAAGTCCAGGTAACAACACAAACGCAAGCAGGACATTTACCTAAACAAGGTCTTTGACGAACAGTGCAGTGGAATTAAAGCAAAACAGAAGAAACACCGCAGACAGTTGTCCAACGCCCGCCTGCTGCAACAATTAAAAATTCATCACTTTTTCTTCACCCGTCTTCAAGAAATCCTCAAAAACATCCACAGAATGTTAAAAAGATGGTAAAACTATATAACATTATTAAGTTATACGCACCTCTACAATCTTCTTTCAATACCAATCTCTTCTTCAATAAATCACCGTAATACGTGATAATCATGCACCAACTTTTCAAACTTCCACAATCAGTTCCCCGAAAATTCTGAAACCCTTCACAAAATCTATGCTTTCCTCCTTCAGCTTCAACCGCGACTGTGGAAAATCGGTTTATTCAGTTCCTACTTTCTTTCCAGCTCTAGCAACATTACCCGGGTACAACGACCGGCAGGAAGACGTGCAGGGGCTACAACGGAGAAGAATTTGTCCTTACTAAAAACTGTCTGTCTGGACGACGTCTGCTGCACCTTTTCTCCGCAAATACACGTAATAGCACAAACAAAACGTCACTTTACGTGCTAAAAATTACTCAACTTAACAGCCGAGTTAATGTCTTCAAGTTGCTAGCACTTAATTGCGAATAAATTCACAAATAGATTGTCAAAACACCAAACTTTTTCAACATGTAAGTGCAACCTTTGTCACTTGGAGAGTTGAGCACAGGTTAACTCACTTTGACGCGTAGAATAACCGCAGTTAAAATCCCAAACTGTCACAATTAACTGCACGGAAGTAGAAGAAAATTTTCCAGCTAATTACAACTTGTTTACGTATTGTAATTGAAGTTATTACAGCATATTTGCCCTGCTCATGGGCGACGGAGACGAGACGGTTTCCTCTCGCCTTCCCAGACGACTGTTCTCTTTGAAGCAAGTATGCGTACTGACTGAGCCAGTCGTCGTCGTCTCATCCTTTCTGTATTCTCAATAGTCTCTGTCTGCTGCGTTCAGCCGACTCACGAGCTCTTTTGCACTATGTTAAGTACTGCAGCACCCTAGCAGAAAAGCATTGCATACAAGCGCAAGGAAATCTGTGTGCTCCGGAATCCCATGCTGCAGAGCGTATGCTCGCCCAGAACTGACACCGAGACTCTTATATTCTCACTGTTCCGACGGCCAGCCAAGCCCGAGCACACAGCACTGTCTGCCTTGCTTCCGTCTTCGTCCGTATGCATGCACTGCCTTGTATTTTCCTCCTTGAAGCTGGCATGAGAGTTTTCCCCTGTTGGCTTATATTGAGCAGTCCGTAGACATCCTTGCTAGACCGGTGCCATTGAAGATGATCTCACCTGAGAATTGGCGATTTTTTCGCGAACTTTTTAATTTTTCGCCAATTTTTTCGCCGTTTTATGAAAAATTGATCTTAGACCTTTTTCTCATCCCTGTATTGCTCTTCCGCACATAGAATTTCAGTAATGTTGGGTAATTCGGATGCTTGTAAAGAAAATTACTTTCCAATACCAGGGTGCACCACCATCTTCGTTGGCAACTGATTCGCAAGACATGGATGTTGTAACCATGCATTTGAACCGCGTTTACGATTATGCACTACGCAGTACGTTAATATACACACCACAAGGTGATTCTTTATCCTCCCTTGTCTGCATTGAAGGTGGAAACCAAGAGGCGAATCACAATACGTACACGAGGACTAAAGTGCATCTTGGATGAGGAAAACAAGTTCTGTCTCAATAAGTATTCTCACTGTCTTACCACATCTCTGTATCAGCTTCAGGCTTTGTTCAGACTTACCGAGTCTACGAGTTTATGCCTTGCAACGACTGTACAAGATCATCAGGAAGGGGAGAAACAGTTACCGTACGTAAATGAAGCAGACTAGTATGCATGTCCTGAGATTGGCCAATTTGTGCATTGTTTTCAACGCAGATTTGGCTGAGAGAGCTAGAGCACCACAGAGGAAGAAAGCCGAGAGAGCCTTGCATCTACGAGGACAGAAAAGAGCCGGCGAATAAAAAGCAGTATAGACGACTGACTCCATTGCCGCTCACCTTAATTGCTGTTATGGATAGTAGGCAGAGGATAAACGTGTAGGACAAACGCTTCATTACCTTTACGAAGGCTCGGTATTCTAATTTCATTACCTATGCTCGCCATTCTTTCATTCTCCTTCAGCTCGTCAATCTTTCCAATCCACCAGACTCCATGCATCAGCGTCAGCAGCGTACGCTTTCGTGGATGCAATCGCACTAGCTGTACCACGAACATGCACTTGAGTGCACTTATCAGATTGTGGCACGACCTCTCTTCCTCCTCCTCCCCAAAAAATTCTAATTACATAGATTTTTTGACGTGCACGACGACTTGAGATTGTGTCGGAGGTAAAGCGAATCATTCCTCTGCATCCGAATGAGCTGCCACTAGATGAACCAATGCACCTGGGCTTGTAACCGTGCACCATTTGCAATTCGCAGACAAGATCCCTTAACTGATGTTAAATTTTGCATTTTACATCCTTATATCCCTGCCTGCGCTCCTTGTCTTAACGACCAGTCACCAATCCATTATTCAAAGACGTTAAAAGTTGGAAATCTTCCGTTTACAGCCGTTGCAAAAAGTTTCGCCAATTTCCCTCCACCAAACTGCAATTACAGCCTTTTGCAATGCATAATTTCTTACCCCTGTCAGACTGCAGTCAGCCAGTCAGTCATTCGCGGTCCTTCAGTGCCTATTATCCTCCTTGCATGCTCTTAATAATGGATGATCATGGAAATGGAAGACAGGGGAACAAGCACAGGCACTTCAGCCAGCCTGGCAGCCCACCATGAGCCACCAGGTAGGCGGATTATCAGAATTTGCAACTCGTTTATTGCACCAGTCGCGCCGTTCTCCTAGGTAAAAGTGCAAGGTGCAACTTTTCTCCCAACCAACAGTCCTAATGAAATTCGCCCACTGAGTTTCAATCTTCATTACCTGTCGGCTCTCGTCTGCCCCTGTTCTCTCGAAACTGTTTTCAATTCCTGTAAACGACTAGTGACCAGAGCCAGCAGACGATTGAGCTAGACAGAATTGATGCATTTGCGATTTCTGACCTGTGTCGGTTGGCTGAGATCCCACGTTCGTTCATGATCAGCAAAACGTTACGGGAAACTGAAAGCCTTCATTGTAGAGGCTGGGAAGGGAAGCTGAGAGTACAGAAGAGCTGTGATCCTAGACTCGGTGTTTAATTTACCTCGAAATGTTTTTTAATGCTGTACTTACGACTGGCCGCTGTCGAGGGAAATTGTCAGCATGTGTGACATTAAAATACTGCAGTTATT
>VRMD01000898.1:0-20587 GCA_009872375.1 Sminthurides bifidus | reverse complement strand
CTCGCAATAAGTTTCGCAAATTTTTCTCGGTTACACACGATTTACTGATAGAAGAACGGCTGGTTATTCACATTTGTATTTGAGCGCATTCCCCGGTTCTCAAAACAAAATTCTGAATAACAACGCGGTTTCCAACGATTGAAATACGAGCGCGAGTCTGGTCGGCACAAGGTTAAAATTAAATTATTATATAAAGAAAATATTGTTTGTGATGGGTGTGTGTTTAACAGGGTTACAATTCAAGCTCATCAGGAGAACTTGAATTTTTGCTCAGTCAATATCAATGTGGATCCTGGATTAACTGAGTGGTTCGCTATAGACTAATCTAACTATAGAGGCAAAAGAGGCACAGATTGGCTATAGCAAGCTTCCAAATCTTGGTTTTCTGGTAGGAGTAGGGAAGATTAATATTTCCCAGTCAGAGTTCTAGGCAATTGTAGGCAGCTCCAAGAAATGGAAAGGAAGTCAGAAGTGTGATTGGCGTGTTCTCTTATTTCAGGAAACTCATTTTTTAGTTTAGCAAGCTTAGTTATCCAATTTTGCGGACAGTCAAAGAGCCTAGATTCCAATGGACACCTGAAGCTGATGCAGCTCTTCAACAGCTAAAATCAAAACTCCTTGCTAGCCCGGCATGTGGATTTTATGATCTAGAGCTACACAGTTATGTAGAAACTGATGGGTCTAAATACGGAGTGTCCGGAATTCTGTTTCATTTCAAGGATAATTTGAAGACAATTGAAGACAATCCATTCTTATTCTCGTGCACTGATGGGCTCAGTGCAACTAGATACTCCACTGCAATGTTGGAGTTACTAGCGCTTGTCGAATATATCGATAATTTGCGATATTATCTCTTTGTATGGAAGTTCACAGTCATTACAGCCTGGAATACATCCGTACGCTGTCAATTAACTCGAATCCAGTGCTTATTCGGTTAAGTCTTCGAGTGCAAGCATATGACTTCGTCGTTCTATACGGGCGTGGTAATTTCAATCATTTTGGAGGGAGCTTGAGTAGGCTTTTAGAACCGGAAGATTATATCAAAACTGATGCCTCTGAAATAAGAAATCTGAGTTTAGTTAACTCATTGCAGGAGCAGGAAGAGATTGTAAATTTTGTGCAGAGTCTGTCAGTTCTGCAAACCAAATAATTCCACTAAGGTAGGATTGCTGCATCGCTTCACTTCCACTAGGCAACGGCAGTTGTTGTCCATTGATCTCTGCAAACCAAACCTAGTTCTAGCGCTAAACCAGGGTATTTGAATTCATTACTTTTACGCAATTCAAAAAACGGAATTCACAATTCAAAATTCAAAATTCAAAATTCATTTGATTTTGAATTGCGTTTTGAAATATAAAATGAATTGAGAATTGCGATTGCGAATTGCGTTTCGTTATAAGGGAATTATGAATTGTGAATTTGAATAACGTTTCGAAATAATCAGTTATGAAATTAGTTTAAAAAGAAGGCGCTGTAATCGCAATTCATGCATCATTAACGTTTCGTGCATCTTCGCTTATTGTCTCCGATGGCACGGCATGTCAATAATACTTAGAGAACAGTTCTCTCCCCCCATTTAATCCGCTTTGAACCGAACTGATTGCTACTTCTTTACAAAGCATATAAATTTTGATTTTGAATTACGTTTTTGAACTGCGATTTGGCATACTTTTACCAAACGATCAGGTAACTGCGTTTTGAATTGCGTTCGCAAATAATATTAGTTGCGCATTACGAATCATGAATTGCGTTACTTCCTTTTCAAGCATGAATTATGAATGGTGAATTGGAACTTCTGTATTTTGAATTTGATGTGCGTTTCCGAATTGGTATATGCTGTTAAAACGAATTATGAGTTAGAATTTAGAATTGCGTTAATACCGACCTTCAAATGCCCTGCGCTAAACAATACTTTGCTTGTGCAGTGGATGTATTCTCAAAATACTTGTCTGCTAAACCAGTGGCAAATACAGTGTGTTTCTTTTATCTTGTCGCAATTTGAAACTCACGAAATTGTAACCCATGGGTCGGAATTACATGGAGTCTTAGGGGAGACACAGGTACCTTCGTAGCTCAGGTGAGAAGGCACAAGAAAGTGAGCAAATTGGGGAGGGGTACTTATTGTTTGTAACTTACCGAGGTTAAGAGTTGCACAAACCTCAGCAAGCTTAATGAGGATTAGCTGTCCAGGTAGTGCGTGAGTGCCTCTGAAAGGGTACAGCCGCAATTAACGTTAGCTAATCCGAAATGTTAATCCCTTCACCTTTAACCTCACTTAAATCTCCTCTCAGCATGGAAAATTTACCTCGTCCGCCCATAAGACTTCATGCTTTTCTAACCAATTGGTCAGAAAAGTTTCAAAAACGGCAAGATAAAAGAAACACACTGTACTTCGTTATTTGTTATGGCAGAGTTTGTCATTAATGACATATTTCTCAAACATGGCACCTACAAAACCTTAATTTCCGACAATACCTGAACCTTTGACTCTGAATTCTTTAAGGCTATCAGGGAATGCTCAGGAGTCACAAAAGTCTTCTCGGTTCCCTACGATTCTAAGTAATGGAACGGCAGAATGTGCGATTCGCATCGAACAAACCATTTTGAGGAACTATTGTTATGCTAAGCCGCTCACATGGCAAAAATTTCTGCCAGCGAATGTTAGTTCTTACAATGGAGCGCTTAATGCAGCCACCAGGTTTACGCCAAACTTTTTAACGGTTGGGGTTGAGCTCCGTTACCTTAAAAACGCCTTAAAACTGCCTGAAGATGTTCCCTTTGACGCAAAAACTTTAGAGCTCCACAATATAAAGTTACCGCAAGTAGCAAGGAAAATACACTGCGTCATCAGGGGCACACATTCAACGCCTACCGAAGGCGCTGGTGCATACCGATTTTTTCCCAATAACTTGGGAATTTGATCTCCCAATTGAGCAACCAGAATTCACATCCCCTCGATGTGATTTCAGAAATCATCCAGAAAAGGGAGATGTTTTGAATCATGAGCGTCGAGCGCAACCTTCACAGGCATGTAAAATATCTCATCTAATTTCTGTAGTTCAGCAGACACTCAACTCTTGCCTCATTGCAGTAAGTGCAGAAATTTTTCCAGATAATAAACGCAGTGAGACTGTATTTTACGAGAGAAATTCAGAAAAACTCTAAGGTTTCTAATCTAAATCGGGAGCGCATAGCTGCTATGCACGGCTTAAGTAGCTTAAGTGCAAGATTAACTACACCTCGTTCTGCTAATCATACTAAGAATCATGTCGCTTCTGAATCAACCTCTACGACTACAGTAGCTCCGGAGACATCATGGAGTAAGAAGGAAGAACGCCCAATGACAGACGTAGAAGAAATGTGCTAGGTTCTGTACGTGATAAAGGAGGCACGTAGAATACCTCAGATCTGGAACAGCTGATGGACCATCATATTGTCAGGCTTGCCAACACAGTAGTGGCTGAATTTTCTGCAGAAATTGTTAAGGCTTTTTGTGTTTGGTTCCTTGGGAACAGTAGACAATCGATTGCTTTAAATGACGTTACTCTCTTCCCAAATGGTTCATATTCACTTAAGCAAGGTGGCTATGATCCATTAACGGAATTCCCAATGGCAGCTTTAAAACGGTTCGGACCAGATTTCTTTTGGTTCAATCGAGACCATTATTTAAACAACCAAGTAATTTGGCTAGAAGATCTTCTCCAGAAGTCTCCAGTCTATCCAGGATTTAATGACACGTATGAGGACAAGACTTATCGATTGGTTAATGAACTTACCCGGTGTTTTTAGATTTTAAATTGGCTGAAAACTTTTTACATGCATTTAATGTTGATGTCAGGCAAATTTTTCCGGAAATCCGTTGGATAATGAATGGCTATCTTAAAGCTTATAAAACGCTACCTGGGAACAATCGTTCTCATCACATTTTTCACGGCGTGATTGATCTGTTACAAACTGGTCTGAGGAAGCGAGTAATTGGTTAGCGGATCCAGAAACACTGCCCTTTACGGAAGTTAGAGAGCTAACAAGGAATCTTGTCGCAGTACTTCAATATCTGGAACACAACAGGTCTGAAAATGAATTTCCTCCACCTTACGCATTATCACTCTTTGCTTATGCGCTGGGACAACGATTTCTGCACAGAGAGGCAATGTCAGCATGATGTATCCATAGCTTTTGATTCAGTTTCCGCCAAGATAGACGTTTCTACAACTGAATGGGCGGTTTTAGCATACAAAAAATAATTCGGACTCCAGGGGCGTATAAGGGAACAGTACTTCGTATCCAAGCAAATAGAAGGAAGAGGCGTGAGGTTGACGCTCAAATTGAAAATATCATGTGTAATAATAGACTCAATATTCTCTTATGGCCATCGAGAGTTAGTTCCATGTAGTTTGCGTTTTGTCATTAGGATAATAATTAGGATATAAGACAGTCACAGACAGTTCTTTGAAAGATAAGGTCTAACTTGAAACATAAAATTTAAAGATAAATTCGTTGGCAAGCCTTGAGACATAAAGATCAAAATTGAATGATAGGTGCTCAAAACTAGAAAGATAAAAATGAATTCAATTTATCATCCTAATACGCTAAAGAATGGTTGAATTTTAGTCTAGAAGTCCAGCCGGAAAAGTATCTTTCATTGAAACAACAAAATATCTTGAAAGTTAAAAGATAAAGATGAAAGATCCTGATTCTTGAAACATAAAAGATGAAATATCTTTCGTCTTTCATCTTTATCTTTCAAGTTATACCTCATCTCTCAACTTATCTTTCAAAGAACTGGTCAAAGAATGCAGTCGAGGATTACCTTAAGAAGCTACGTCATGCAGTTTCAAATAGCCATGCCGTTATTGTTGAAATATCTAATGAAATACAAATGCGTGATATAAATCTCGAGGAGGTGCTTAGTGAATTCAAAACTTCTGTTTCGAAGATTAGAGATGCAATTTACATTGCAGACGATGAGACTCGAGAAGAACTTGACATGCTTTTTTCTTGGTAGCGAATACAGATGTGCTTAGTGCAGATATTTCAGACATTCTTTTTTCTGCATCAGTTAGACAGGAGTGCAAGAATAAGCGTTTACCCAATTGTTCCTCCATCCCTTCTCAGGCACTCGCTAAACAAGAAGAAAGATCTGCTGGCAAGTCATAATCACATGTTAGCGATAGACCCTGAATCTCTCATTCAGGATTATTACTCTGTAACAACCCTATTTAGTTCTCTCAATTTTGTGTATTCAGTTACAAATTTCAGTTGCCATAGCAACAAAAAGGAACAAAATTAACTTATAACTCATCAGGTAGTTAGCTTATAGTCTTAAGTATTTTCAATTCTTAGAGTAATCGTTGCAAGCGTAATTTCAAAGTTATAGTGATTTAAACTAACACACTTTGAACCGTATGGTTCACTTTATTTACTATAGGCAATCCATGTTCCGGTTGCTATAGCGACTAAATGGCCCTAAATTACACTAAACTTTGTCGTTAGCATCATTAAGGATAGGCTTAAGAGTGTGAGATTGTGTTTCATCTTTTTCAAATTCAGTCATAATTTTCATTCGCTCCCCTACATTCATTCACCATTTCATTTCATCATTTCATTTCACTTTCAACTAAAGTATTCAGGCCGCTAGATCCAGATAAGCACCGTAGAATAGCTTTTTTCAACATTCACGCACACACACACGACAACTTGAGGCCATAAGTAAGTTGCATCTGAAACTGACAGAGTCTTCATCACAATGAAGGTTCCTTGCACTAGGAAACAACAGGCTTGGGATTTGTTTCAGATAACGCCAATCAATTTCTACCATTCAGGCCTAATGTGCAGCGTAATGAATACTGCAATGAAATTGTATAGGGCATTGTTTCCATTCTCTTCTCATGCCAATATGTCCGATTTTCTCAACGTCAATTGGAAAATAAACTTGTCTCACATAAACCTAAAATTTTGGAATGAAAATCTTTTGTCAAATGTTCCAGCATGGAGTGGTTTCAGCTGGCATACTGTTCCTTACGTACAAGGTTTTCAGCATGCCCATTTATTTGCCGGTTACAGTGGCCCAAGGAATACACCCTTAAGGTGACTTGTTGACCGCAGCAATCTTGTCTGGTATGATAAATAGAAATTTTATCGTATTTTCATTACTTGTTACACCCATATTCATTATATTGTTGGCAGTAATGATGTGGCGATGAATAAAATCAATCAGGAGTTACATTAAGCTTGACAGGACTTACAACGAACTTTCTGACAGGGCTTTAATTTATATGGATAAAAACGTTGATGCTAGGATCTATGAAATGCAGCCACTCGAGAAATATCGTTGCGATCAGCGCACGCTGCAATCTCATCCATCCACACCGGTGTACCCAACTTTGTCTTCACCGTTAGCAGGGCCTCCTCATAAATAGAAAGCAAAGAAGAAAATCAAAGACAAAGTTAGCTAAATCGTGTATGATGGTAAAATTTTTAGATAGTTAAAATTTATGCATGTTTTTTGCAGATGGCAAGGCTTCCCCTTGCTATTGCCTTAACCGCAATCACTGCGGTTATGGGAGCTATAACAACTGGAGACTCTTGGGAAAAGTATCCATTATGGGACATTTTGCTAACGGCTCTCGGTTTTTCTCCGGTTCATGCCATAAATTTAAACTTAAACCAGCTCATACTCCTACACCGCAAGACAGGTACAGTGAAGGGCCACATTAACGTCCCCCCAATAACGTCAAGACCCTTGTTAACGTCAATATGCTGGTGTCCCTACCTTGCGTTTAACATTAGAATGAGACCCTATTTAACGTCAGCTCCTCTTCAACGTCGTTAAATTTTGGTCCCCGGCGACGACGTTGATTTGGATCTTCACTGTACCAGAGCATGAATACTACGAATCGGCCTCGTAAGATTGGTTAAATACAAACACATTGGCCATGTAAGTTACATGTATTTTGCTGACGACCTCCCGCGTGTAAAACGAATTACGATTTCGGACCTAACGCTTAGTGAATATGAACAGAATCTCTTTAAATTCTATGATCAACAATTCCGTCATGACACAGAAACGTGATGTGCAGGTGCAAACGACTTTGACATCTGTACCATGTGCAAGACCATCTGTCGTACAATGTCCTGTACCAACAACTCCTGCTCCATGTCTTTCATTCGCCGTCTATACTAAATTTTTGGACTGCAATAGATTGATGATCTCACTCAAAAGAAAGAAGAATCACGCATGGTTCAATTCGAACAAGACTTTCATTGTTCAGACTCCTACAAAAATGTATAAGAATAGTACTAAGAGGAACGAGCAAATTTACGTGTACAAGATTATGAGCTCCGTTAAACCATTGCCGGCATAAAATCTGAGGTTTCAGACAAGGATACTCGCATATATTCTCTCACAGACACGATTTATTCGCTTCAGGCAGTGACGTGCTAGCCCTCTTCTTGCCCAATCACAACACCAGCTCCTGAGTTAGACATAACTTATGCTATGTACTTTCGTTTGTTGAACAGAAGGAGAAGCAACTGCGCATAATATTAGAGAATAGTCAGCAAAAATATCAAGAGGAGATGACTGCATGTAGAGAGAGGATAAGTGATATACAGTCTAAGGTTAAAATTTGTTCATCTGTCCCTGCGCAGGCAATTGATTTCAGTGCTAGGTATCATTCTTGTTACTCTGAGCTGGGAAAAACAGGTTGGACGGCCTTCGCAGTAAGTGTACGATTAGCAAAACTTCTAATTGGGAAATTTTGCAGAGATATAGGTCTAGGGTACACCTACTACAGTAGTAATGAAAACCTCGCGGAACTTGTTGATCAGGAGAAACAAAAGTTGCATATGCTAAACTTCACGTATCAGGACCGCATCATACAGTATCTAGATGTTAGATCCAATTTGAGTAAATGTGAAAGTGTTTCAACACAAAAGGAACAAGTATGGGAATCTGAGAGATAGAATAAGTTTAGGGCAAAATAAGCGTCAGTTGCAGAGACGAACTCTTGTGCTACAGTTTAACCCTGTCCTGACTACATAGAGACAACTCCTAATCCAATTGAGTGCGAAGATTACCCTTCCTCGTATCACCAGTTTAAGGACACTGAAGACAGTGTATGGAGGGTACCTAATAATTGAACTTGGAATAATAAATAATGGATCACAGGTACTGATATGGTTGTTTTAGATAAGTATTCATTACTGGTCGATAAGCTTAAGCTTTTGTTAGAACCGGAGATTGTATCAGCTGATTTAACACCAGTTGCGTTGCTAACTCTCATTAACAACACCCCTATCGAGACATTGCGTGAGAATGTGAAAGCTCAAATCAAGAAGCGTGCAGAGCAAGTTCAATTGCTTGGGAGTTCACGGTTTCAGATCAGGTCATTCAGAAAGAGAGTGACAATTGTTTAAGCTCTAATGAATAAGCGGTTCAAGGGTTTTTCAATGTTTTACGGCATGTTATGACAGCCGAAGACATAGATTATTGGTATAATAACATCCATATCAGGTTACCAATATTTGAATCAAATCATATGTTCCTGAGGAAATGTTAGGAACCGGCAGATGACTACCCGTCAACCCAGCCTCCTCTTCGGGTTCTTTTCATTAAATAAACTAAAACACGGGATTCCAGTTTTTGCCCCTCTAGGATTTATTATTCGCTGAACTAACTAATTAACATTACCCGGTACAAAAATTAAACTTCTTCATGAACGCACTACACACAACTTTCACGCAGGTCTTACGCTCCCCGGCTCCGACACCCAACTGCGCGGAGGATCGGAGACTCAGCACATTTTAGTACTAGATTCACAGTGAGTTTAACTCCAATTACATGAATGTACATACTAAACACGCTGCACTCTCACAGCTTTTGCCTACGTGAAATAAAACACGCACATTCATGACAAAAACTACGCAGCACTTAAGGGGTAGTTCAAACAATGCAACCAGGTGGCGCAAACTTCTACAGACAATAAACTATGTTCATGAATTTAACTATAGGACTCGCACCAGGTCCTATTTCCAACAGGAAATGCGGAGATTTTATAATTTCACGCAAATTATTCCGAAATGTGTTAATGATGAAGAATTTATCACACTGGCCAACCCATATATCCCGACAGGCTTCCAGGGATGTTCTAGAGATTGGCTGAAATTTAATGTCACAGAAATGGCAAATTATATCCGAGATAGGCACATTTCAATCCGAGCTTCTCCAATGTAACTAACTCCTAGGGAGAGAGTTGAGCTAACGAAACAACTAATTTGACGCAAATAGTGGCATGTAAAATGCTCGTGTCCATTTAAGTATGATGCGAACCATCATACTTAAATTTAGTTAAAATTAGTTAAATTTAGTTAAATTTAATACTTAAATTTAGTTTAAATTTTAGTTCCATCAATCTTTGTAAATAGTAGAACGTAGTTCTTATTTCCCTGTGGTTGTGGTATAAGGTGATTCACCGTTGGGGTTTTATTTGATAATAATAAGCTAGAATAACTGCTGGCAAATCATGGATTATAGGCGTGATAAATGTATGCTTTACTCCCTCCTTATTTGTAGATGGAAGCGTACTGGCCCACACAAGCCCAATGGAATAGCCATTTTAGGGGTATAAATCAAGAACCCTCTGGCCAAGATCAGATGAAAAGTCCCGTAATTTTGAGGAAGTAAGAGAAGAAGGAGTGGACAAAACATTGTTCCTGTGTAATGCATGGTCTATTGGGCTTGTTAGTGAAATTTTGTTTGTAAATCATCATTTGTTGATTCACGAAGGTGTTTTTCCATGTGTTTGCCATGCAATTTTTAGAGATACAGTGAAGGCCCATATAAACGACCCCCGTCAACAACGTCGAGGCCCTTGTTAACGTCGATATGCTGCTGTCCCGAGCTTGCGTTTAATATTAGAATGAGACCCTATTTTTTTGACCCCGTTATGTTTTTTGGGGAAACTTCCCATTTTTGGGAAGTCCCCCCGTTCTGTGTTGAAGGGATAGGACTTCCCAAAAATGGGAAGTTTCCGCAATGTATGTTGAAAGGATAGGGTAAGCTTGGGGACAGCATCCTAGGTGATGCCGGCGAATGTTCCCTTGGCTCGGAAAGGAGAAGCCTTGGCAAGGCTTCCCTTAAAAGCCAAAATGACATGTGCAGCTGCATATGTACATGTGGCTGTTCATTGCTAAGCGAAGAGCCAGTAAGCTGCGAAAGCATCTTTTTACTTGTGATCGTCGCTTAGCTTTATTATCATAAAGTGATCACATGGCGAGAGGTGGTGCATGCGAGAGATTCAGCTTTTTCTTACACTCTCGTAGTTTGTACTCTAGTTGGAGTTAACTATATCAGTTCTTTGCATTTGAAGTGAAAATATTTTGATCCTGAAAAATGTCGCAGAGTAGTTCTGACTACTCCTTGTCGTCAACATCGATTTTGGAGGAGCAGAATCAGGAAGAAGTAAGAAGTTCTCGTTATAACACGCGTAAACGGAAAAGATCCCAGGTAACGGAGCCTCAGCAAACAATTGTGGAAATTTCAGAAAATGGTAGTGAATCAGATTCAAGTTCCACTGTGTTAGAGTTACGAAGCGCTGACGGGAAGGAAAACAGAGCGTCAGAATTTGTCGAATTTGAAGCCAGTTGTGCCCGCATTAACGACGAAGATAACGACAGCGTCGAAGATAATGACCCGAGGCTGGTAACTACAACTATTGAAAAGAGTACGATAAGGAAATAGGGGTTCAGTTTTCCGATGATGAGGATGGGGAAGTGGAGGATCAACCTAGTACCAGCTACAGCAAAAGATCGAAAATGTACGTGCAGTTCATTGTCAGGGGAAAAATTAAGTACCAGATCATTGACCGGATTTATGGTATTGAAAAATGCCTTTTAACGGATGACTGCGGACTCCATCTAAAAAAAAATTGATTTGGTTTCGAATACCGTAAGTAAATACTCCTAAAAAGCTAAACTTTTACGTCTCGGAGCTTTGAATCAAGGTCTTGCAAGAAGTCTCATATTCGTACTCCCTTTGTTCCAGAGTTACTCAAGCGACAAACACTAAAGAGGCTGTCACAAAATCCTTTTTAGACGATGAAGCTTTCGATTTTTTCAAGAAAGTACGGGCAGGCGATTTTCAATACCGGCCAAAAGGACTTAAAAGACAACAATACGACGTCCCAGTTTCGAACGGCCAAACAGGAAGTTTTCATTCATTTCTGGCGTTTCAGCCAAATTCTACCAGAGACGATTTCAACTCCATTGAACCAGAAGAAACCAAATTCCGGATCCAATATTTGCCATGGCCATGTTTTGTTGAGGAACTGTCTCCCAATGCGCTTAAAGCAGCTCGCAAGTTCTTAGGTTCAAAGAATCAGAATATTAATAGGGTGAAAAGTGCTGAATTTTGTAGACCGACTCAGCTTCGTAAATCAGATAGCTTACCCACCATCATCGAGCAGTATCATTCATTGCCTGGGATCTACGCCAATTATTTTACGCACCAATTGTCAAACTATTTGGAGTATCTTGGTGTAGGGCAAAAAACTTATACTCATGTCCGGCTGAGAGCACTTTTTCAAAACTTGTTACTTGATTCAGACGTACCTTTTCGTATGTATGACCTCAGAGCTGATTACATGGAGACGTCAAAGCTGATATTAGCCGATAAGGTAAATCAAGCTGGTAGAGCAAAAATTGGGCCAGCGGCTCTTCTTCCTCTTGAAGACTATTTAGTCAGATTTCGCAATAAAACACTTTTTTATAAAAAGGGCTACGCCATTGTCAGAGTTAACGATGCCGGCAGTGAGTGTGTACCAGTAACAATTCCCATACCCGATAGGGAAAACATCATTATACCAAATGCTTTTCAAACAAAGGGAACTGAGACATGCCTTGTAGTAGACTTTGACGCAAGCCTTGATGAGCGACTAAAGCAACAGCAGGACTGTGTCAAAATTTTTGGCGAAGTTGAAGTGGCAAAAATTATTAATGATGAGGTTGTTAAAACGAAGGAAGTAGTTGATACTACCCAGAAGCACTCTCGCAAACTTGCAAGCGCTCAAGGAGAGGTGAAGCTTAGAAAGTTTCTTTGCGAATTCTGCTTGAAGTCTGATTCACAAACTGGCAGTAGTTTTACCTTTATAAAGCATTTAACTGAGCACATCAAGAAGTACCATAATAATGTGCACAAAGTAGCTTGTGCTCACTGCCCAGAAGAGATCAACAGTTCTTATACAGGCACAATTGATATGCATGTAGAGAAGTATCACAGCGAAGCGAATACTTGTATATGCGGCAGATGCAATTACGGCTTCGGAAATATGAAACCACTCCAAAAACGTAGAGTTAAGTACTGCAAATTGAAGAATAATGTGTATGATTAGTAGTTTACCACAAGAACTCTAGACAATCATTTGCTAGTTTTGATGAGAGGTTTTCGTGAAACTTGTGCAAAGCTAAGCGCCATTTACAGGTAATAATGTTTAAGTTGTAGAAGATAAATTAAGAATATGCTGCAAAAATAGGTTGAACATGACGTTGATAGCTATTTCTCATAGGGTAGAGCACTTTTGGTAAGCGAATTTGCTAAAATTGGCTTTTTAATTCTACCTAGTTTACACTGATTTACTGATCTGTTCAGAAGGTTATCAATCACTTTATAGTTTAATATGGAATCAACGCGATGAAGACTATTAAAAAATAAACCATACATTTGATTTGCAGAAATTGTTTTGCATGTTATTATTTAAGTTCACACTAAAAAGAGGTTGTTGAAAACATGCGTGCGGAGGGGTAAATCGAGGCGTCACAGATTTGTCTAGCGTCTGCTCAAAGTCAAGCGAATACATAACCTCTAAAGACATCAATTGCTCTATGCTTTTCATTCGGGTACTAGGATCAGGGTTCAGCATCTGCAAAACGGTAGGTGAGTTGCAAGTAAGTATAACATGTATTGTTTTAATAATCGGCAGATCAAGTCCCCTTTGATGCTTTGTAATACAACTCTGGCTGCCTGCTTGACCATTTGAAAGAAGGGATCAAGGCCAAGTTGGAGGCCAGTCCGGTACCACGTTGCACATTTCTCTCACGTCTTTATTAGGTGTTTCAGAATGAATATCGTAAGGGTGTCTGCCGTCACTCAGTTCAAAGCCCACAACTACACGGACAAGGGGTTGTCCTTGGGGTGATAACGCATGCAAAAATCTATCTTTACCTGCATTTCTGTGTTAGCCTGAATCAGTTCTCTTTTCATGTCAGTTAGCTGATTTTTGGTCCTATGATTGTTTGCAATTTGATTCTGATACATTTGAATTTGCTCTTCTAAGCGGGTGAACTCCCGCTGTTGAAGATCAGCAGTTATCCCCCAGAGTTTTTTCGCATCATCCAACCGGTCACAAACACCCCGGATTCTTTCTCGGTTCACGTCCCTCTCTCCTCGGATTCTTTCTCGGTCCGCACGCAAACGACCTATCATATTTCTGAAACATAGTTCCACTTAATGTAATTGATTCAAGGATTTAAAACGAATCCATATAACAACTGTCCAAAAAAGACACTACTGAACCATTTGAGGATCCATGTTCAAGATAATATTTTGAATCACTCGCGCTTCTAATTGATCATCGTTGCTTTCACCATCATCTCGTAACCGACCTCGACGTCCATGCTAGAACCATCACCTTCATCGTCAGCATCGATGTCAGCATCGTTTTCCACAGGCGGTCTTGCAACAACTGGCTCCTGTGCGACAGCTGGTTCCGGAGCAGCCACTAAGGGCTGTGCAATTACCTCCGGGCAACTGCACGGCAACCGGTGGAGACTGAACTCATAATCATGAGAGATTCTTCGGCAACTCGGGCACCTAACACTAGAATAAGAAACCAACTCGTTACCAACAAGAGCGGATGCAACATAGACGCTTGCCATATTCACATGTTGAATTTAATCAAGAATTTCATCAAAACTTACCTTCCGTTAGCATCGGCTGTTTGCCGACAGTAATCCTCCAAACAAACCGCATGACAAAATTCACCGCAAGCAAGAAAGGTCGGCTGACTCGGATCGATCCATTGAAAAAACTGACGAATTTTATTGGGAAACGGTTCCGCTATCACATCTCGATCCGGGTAGCGGTTTCTCGCATCTTCCTCATTAAAATATCCATCTTGGCACAAGAGTTGACAACTTATATAGCAATGACCGCACATGATGAGACACTTGTACTGAATTCACACAGCAGATATATGCGATTGACTTGTCTTAACTAACTGCAAAACCGGAGACTTTTAAAACGGTAAAGCTTCTTAACAGAGATTAATAAGAGTTGAGACCATGCCAATGACTTAAATGAGACTGATTGGGAATTAATTCCAGTAGCTGGAGTTTCATCCTTTTGAGCTTGACTCAAATTACATGATAAGAAAACAAGTCCAATGTTCAGAACTTTAATTACTGTCCTTGCCGAGCAACGGATTACTATTGTACCATTGAAGCACGTTGTGCGGGAGAATATTGCGTTTTTTCCCTCTGTTAAGAAGTATTGCAGCCCTCAACATGCTCTGCTGTACCTTGTACAAGTACTTTTCCCTGCTGTAACGAATACTTTTCACGGTCGTTGTCGGTGTATCGGAGTTAACTGTACAGTTAACCCATTATCGTTCTGTCCTTCAGCCTGTTGATCTTTTAAAATTTCACGGTTCAGCATCTTGTTATTGATGGAAAAGATTGACTTGACTCTAATCAATCTTACGTGACAACAGAAGGGATGAATAGAGAAGGGTCAGGTGTAAAATCCCTGGGAGAAACGGATGAAGAGGATTCGATGGTCTCATTCACTGGAGATCATAAAAATGTCTCATAAATTACGCACTACTTCTGCTTGGAGAAAAAATAAGGAGAAAAGAGGGTGTACCCACTTCTCGCATTAAGTGGATAGTTAGCAACAGTGACAGCCTGAACAGAAGGGATGAGTGAAGGTCCTGCGGTTGTGGATGTGACAATTACGGGGTTTAGTTCAATGGGGCTACTTTGAATTCTTCTCAGAGCTGAAAGAAAAATTGTTTAGGCTCAAGTTTGATGGAATGTAAAGCGTAAAAAGACTTACTGTTTTCAGCAGTGAAGCACATTTTCTTGTAGCTATGAGAGCAAACGCACCCTGAAACCGGTTACGAAAATTGCAGTTAAATTTTCCATCCAGCGTCACAATAAATGCTCTGCCTCTCGATACACAAGATCACAAGATTCACAGTCGGCCATCGCAAGCGGAAGCAAAACCGCAAGCAAAATAATAGCGAATGCAGACATTATTCACAAGAGATCTTTCGGTAAAGTCGAAACAATAAATGAGCGGTGATGTGACGATCGAGTTAGTTTATACCTCCGACCGTGCTGTGAGTCAACTAATTGACCTTCACCAAAGCATTACGTTACAATTACGATTTGAAAACGTAACTTGAATGAAGACGAAAAACATGTTCTTGGACTTTCTAAAGTTTTTATTGCTTTCTAAACAACCATTTTACAGTCTGACATGAGTGTGAACAAGAGGATGCAAAGCCTGAAAACTTTCTCATGGTCTTAAATTTACGTAATACTAGCTTATCGTTTAAATGCTTGTTCTTACTAAACTTGCTGACAAACCAACTTAATGATTTACCGTTCGCGATTGCTAGAATAAATAACAAAGCATAAATACCACACACTGCGCTTTCGTAGCCCGAAGTTGATATTTATTAACTTTGTACTGTACTGAAATCCACATTGATGCGGCGTCCTACCAAATGAGTCCATGAAAATACTTATGCCCTTTGTTACAATCAAAGCGCACCAATGTCTTCATACTCATGTTTATTAGCTGTGTTTACAATACAGTAGAACGGAAGTTTAATTTTCTTTTACAATCTTGGATTTATCTGATCTTTGGCATAAACGCCCCAGCTTTTTGCGCTAGTGCGTAATTCATTTTCGTTTGCATTCATTACTCATAATAGTATTGTCAGTAGAATTGTGGGCCCATGTACTGCCACATTTTGGGTGGGGTGGGGAGTACAGAAATTACTTCGAAATAATATTAAATGGGGAGGAGTTAAGACTTATTTAATTGGCTCATTTTTGGCTCTCTAAGGTGAATTTATGGTTTTATTATAAGGAGGATAATAATGTATATTACAAATGTAACGCTTTCAAATTTTAGTTGTGAAAAGGCAATTTAGTTCCAATGTTGTTTAAGTTAAGAGCTATTTTACTAGTAAACGAATCATAATAATAATGCCAGCAGATGATTATGGTTAAGAAAACTTGTGATCATGAGGAGAATGTCTATCTTTTGCCGATTTCGCATACAGTGTTCTGCTGATGCTGTCTTTTGGGATGATGGAACTGGTGATTCTGTTAGAAATAACCACAATAAAGAAAGATAAATGGAGAAATGAGTCATTTCGGTTCGAGCTTCAGGCAGTTAAAGTCAGTCGTTTTCAATCCGTCCTGAATTTTGATCCACTATGGCACAGTTACGAGCTTCCATTTTCAATAAAAACAATTGTTTACAAGTGTAGAATGGAGGTTTGTTCCTCTCGAAATAGCAGTTTCACGGGTCTTAATCGTGCAGAGCATTTTGATTCCCACCATTTGACATTTCCTGGGAAAACTGGTGTGATTGAGCTTTTTGATTGGCAATATGAGCCATTCTTCAAGTTGGTTGAGGTTTACAATTGTAAATTGTGTTCTGTGGAAGTTGAAGAAGGCTCTTTACAAGAACATTATCAAATGCATGTTACTGAAGCAAGGAAGGCCTGGCTGGCTCGGTGTAACAATACATTTTTGCTATCTCCATCTGGTGCTCAAGAGAAAGTAATTGGAGAATCAGAGGATTGTGTACCTGGATCAAATGCGCTTTTGGGAGGAGGAGGAGCATTGGTTAATCCACTAAAAGTGGAAGTACAAGAAAATTCACGTGATGCATCCAAATTGTCAAAAAATGCACAGCTTGTGGCAGTGACTATGAACCAAAATCAGAGTGCTTACTTGATCCGAATGAATAATGGAATGGCTGAACTTCATCCAGTTGATGAAATGGCACAGGTGGCATTTCAGGTCTCGACTCCCAATGAACGAATCCCGACGAAGGTTTGATCATTCTTCAAGATCATCAATTTTCTTATTTCCCTCCCTTTTAAATCCGGCATTTTCAAAAGTCTGAATTTTATAATATTTTAGGATTTACCAGTAGTTCAGAATGAAGTTACGATTCCAGAGGTAAATACTGTTTTCTAAATGAAACTATCGGAAGTAACACCCAACATGCTGCTTGATTTTAGAATTTTTTTATTTCTGTAGGTCAATCTTGTAAATGAAACAACTTGTCGCCAAGAAAAAGAACAGAATCCTGCCCAGACAGTTTCGATGCCATCAAATGTAAGTTTTGAAGAAATCGTTAGCTACATATCATGGCGCGTTTATGAATGCTAGCAGTAGAAATTACTATAACAATTTCATTATTTAAAGGGAGCATCAAACGTAAATAGAGGCAAACCTAGAGGACGGCCTAAAGGATCTAAAATATCAAAAATAAAACATCAGATATGCCTCCATATCACCCTGTAACTCAGATTGAAGCAAATAAATTCTTGGCCAAGAAAACGAGTGGTAAGCATTTAGCCAAATCGTCCTTGGAAGATGTTGACAATCCTAGCGACAAGACTTGGGTTCCTTCTCATAAGAAGCAAAGGCACGGGATAGTGCCAATATCATCAAGCAGTGATGAGTTCGAAGAAGTCGAAATTTCCATTGAAATTAATGTGTCAGGGCAAAATTCTACTTCAGGTACATATAACGTAAGAGGAAACTGATCAGTTTATGCTAGAATAAGTTGCAAATTTCATTCCTTGGATTGCTCGGTACTGTATTTTGACCAATAGGTGGCTCCGTGTCAAGTCAATCTAAAAACCATCGACTATCAGAATGTAATAAAGTGAGCAATGTAATATTTCTGGTCCTTGTATGTTTTTTAGTTTCTACCGTTTGATCAGGATATTTTTAATATTAAAAGGCATTGTCAAAAGAAACTGAAGCGTTTGGAAAGCAGCTCAGGATCCATGGAGCAGGGAATTACGTCGACCTCAGAGACAGAGGATTCAACGGAGGTGCAGCTGAGGAAAAAAGTAATTTGATTTAAAAATAATTGTAAGCATAATAGCGCTTGGAACTAAAAATTAAGATTAATAGGTAACGGATGCAATGAAATCCAACCAGAAAGCACTCAAGACGTTACGCCAGGAGCTTATTTCCGATCAGCGGAATCAAGAGCAGATCGCGAGGCTCAAGCAACAGACAGAGCAAGCAATGGAATTAGCCAAGAAATTGATATAGCTGAGGATGATTTAGGTACTACGTTTAAAATATCTGCTTTTCTAACAATATTTATCTAACATATTTTTAAGAGACATTGCTTTGACTGTAGGGCTTCTTTCTGATGACAGTCAGTTTTCTCAGCTGATGCAATTCACTTCATCAACACATGCACTTTCCTCGGATCCAGGTGTGCCTTATCAGAAAAGTGATTTGATTTATGGATATTACACATATTAGTGAACGCAAAAATGTATAAATCCACAGATCTCGAACTAATCCGTGCCCGGACATGTCCAATTTGTTTTCAAATTCAATAAAGCCGGATTAGTTGACGAGCACATTTTCAGTGAACATCGTGAATCTACAAGTGTACAATATGGTGAAGGATATGTGACTTCCGACCTAAGTGTAGAAAATATCAATTTTCAACTTGTCTCATCGTCTATGGAGAATACGGTTAGAAGATACCATGTAAATCTCGCTACTCGTAATATTAGATGCATCAGAGAATTATTCGCAAGAGTAAGTTTTTCAGCGACTGAGATTCTGAGTAATCTTCTTCAAGATCACCACAGCTTCAAAGTTGAATTTACTGCTGAAGTGATAAAGGTGCGACCAGGTCCTACGGAAAATGAAATTGAAATACAGCCTGGTATTTTTTACTTCAATTCATGCCTGCGATCTTTGTATCACTCGTCTATGATTTACTTTGTGCTTAATTCATCACTGGAAGTGTTAGAGCTACATATTGAGGAATTTCAGGAATTAGGTTCTGGATTTCAGCTGGAAAAAATCTCTGTTTTGTGGATGGATGTATTTGAATTTCAACCATTGCCTACACATCCAGGCGGTTCCTACATTCCTACTCCATCAAAGCTGGCGAAGAAAAATGCAGTGATAAATTTTTGTAATGAAGGTGACAACTGTTGCTTTTTGTATTGTTTGGCTGGAGCTATCACACTTGAATACATACATAATAAGAACCCAAGTCGCATTACGAAGAGGATGAAGCAAGAAGTGAATAAGTTGAATGTGCACGACTATGATTTTCCTCTACCCATTGAGCAGTTACAAAAGTTTGCCAAATCAAATCCATCGATCGGCTTCAATGTGTATGTGTATGAATTTAATTCAAAGTACTTTAGCGAAAATAATGGCCGTGAAGACATTTACCCAGTGTTCGTTACGGGTGAAAAAAGGGAACACCATGCGGATCTCTTGCTTTTGATTGATAAAGAGTCTGGATCAAATCATTATACGTTATTGCGGACCTCAACTGAAAACTCGACGTGTGTATTAAGCCGATTGCTAGGAAGTGCAAGATCTAGAGGAAAACATTTTTGTCCGTATTGCTTGCAGTGTTTCACCACTGAGACAACGCTATCCAAACATGAACAATTTTGCAGCAGTCTTGGATTGCAGCGTGCTTTGTTTCCAAGGGAGAATCATTTTAAATTTGAGCAGTACTCTAAGCTCTTGCAAGCTCCATTCGTATGTTACGCTGATTTTGAAGCGATTAATGTGAAAACAAGTGTGAGTAATAATTGTGAGGAAAGATTCACATGCATCGATCCAAGATGTAATCAACATGGTTCAACCGAGCTTACTCAAACACACGTAGCTTGCGGATTTGCCATCGCTGTTGTAGGTTTGGATGGTGTGGTAAAAGGTCACAGACTTTATCGAGGAGAAGACTGTCTTGAGAAATTTTTTTCTATACTACAGGAACTGACCAAGCCATTCTTTGAATATCTTCACATTCCTATTAACTTGAAGTTAACGAAGGAATAAAAGGCATCGAAGTTTACAGCTAGACAATGTTGTATCTGTCAGCAATTGATAAGTGATTTGGATCGACGAAGCGAATTCCGCGAGTTAGCTTATCATCATTGCCATACCACGGGGCAATTTTTGGGAATTGCACATAAGAGATGTAATTTATTGGCGAGGGTCGACAAATCAATTCCAGTATTTTTTCATTTCTTAACCGGATATGATTGTCATTTTATTCTCCAGGCGTTGCAACACGCGTCTTTATCTCATATCTCTGCAATAGGGCGTACAAGAGAAAAGTTTATGTGCATCCTTAGTGCAAGTTAAAACTTACGATGATTATGTAATTAAATTTGTTGATTCTCATCAGTTCCTCAGCGCTCCCCTTTCAACATTAGTGAGGAATGCTGCAAAAGATGGGGTCGATAAATTTATAGTTACGAATCAATTATTTGATTCA
>VRMD01000897.1:0-20605 GCA_009872375.1 Sminthurides bifidus | reverse complement strand
TAGACAGAAATAACCACTAAAAAAACTTTGATATTCATTCCAACGAGTTTCTTAAGCGTTTAATAAGAACGGTCAACTCGTCAAGAGCTCCCATCAAGTTAGTTAGGTGCTAACTCTTATACGGTGATACTGAGGTGTGAAAAATAGAAATACGACTCCAGCGTAAACCTACCACTGCGCACTGTATCACTGCTCTTAGCTCAAATTTCTAAGATCACAAGGATATTTATATTCACCAATCCATATATGAACATCAATGTACAGAGGGTGAAAGACTATCAAAAATCGCAAGTTCACTACTGGAACTCCTGTGTATCTACCGAATGACAAGTGCCCCCCGAAGTGTAAGAGTAAAACAAAGATTTTAGCTAACAAATCACATGTGCCCGAAACTTTAAAGTCCAATTCCGTGTAAAATCTCACAAAAAAGTACAAAGCTGTTGCTCTAAGTGTGTATCCGAATGCTCGCACAAGTAGACTTGAACTTGAGTTGTGTTGTCACATTACTTAAACGCTAGTACGAAAATTGAATAAAGTTTATCATCTTGTCCTTCCAAGATTGAATAATCATGCCTCTGCTTGGATTAAAGGCACCAGTTTTCCTTTTTGGTGTAATTTATGGCAATCGTCACATCCACCGATGAACTTTCCATTGATGAAAACAACAGGAACGGTTGAAATTCCAGCTATTTTCTTCACGGCCGCATGAAGAGCTGCTCCCTCATCTACAAAAGATTTGAGAAATAGTGCTGGTAAAACATACTTCTTGCTTTTAGGCTTGCATTAGATACTTCCAAAATCTTTTCTACGGAAGTCCTTATAGTCCAAAGCGAAAAGTTTAAAGACGATAGCGTTGCGTAAACGTAGTCAGCTCTTCTTACCCATTTCGTCAAGCTCCAACTCGTAAGCGTCTGCATTCAAGCTCTTAAATAGCTGTTTTACCTGTAAGCAGACAAGATAAATGATGTATCCCATTGAAGGTGGTAGGATTTCTGCTCGCTCACACAATCACATAAATGCTATAAGCTCACCTGCACGCAGTAAGGGCAATAAGTTTTCGAAAAAATCACCACTTTGTGGGAACTTATTATTTGCTTAACTCTGTCCTCCATGTCTTCAGCTGAAATTGTATGGGAAATCCTTGGTGATCTATGAAATATTTTACCAAGCTTTTTAGAAAAGTGTTTCATGTCGGTGAAAGTCGACCAAGCTTTTAGATCAGATGGACTGCAAACTATGCTTATTTTTAGCTGTACAGTTGAGTAAGTAATCAGTTTTTAAATAACAGCCAAGGAAATTAAAAGAAGGGAACGTCCACGGCCGTGAGATGTTTGCACGCCGCCACGTTAAGAATAAATTGAACTACTGCCTGCAGCCTGCAACCCCATAAGATTCGCGAAAATCCGCATTTTTGCGACACAGATAACTTTTCATTTATCTTGATTTTCAAGTTTGAATCTAAGTTTATAAATTACAATAATCGCTCCCGGCTTTAATTTAAATTTTTAAGATAATTAAACGATAAACTTACGAGTACAAACAAAGTTCTCTTGGTAAAACTCTTCACAGCGAATTCTTTTCATCAGTCTGTGTCGCACAACAGGCCGGTAATGACTGGTTCAGGGTAGGAAGGACTTCCCTTGCTCTGGTGCGGTGTCGACACTCCCAAGCATTATATAACCATACCGTGGGTGTGATGACTGATTCATTTTTAAGGCATGAATGGGAGAAAGTCGATATGTCAGGATTATTTCCGACAAAGACGTTGAATCTGTGAGTGACCAGGTATTATATTACGAAAAAAAGTCGTGAGGGTAAACGACACCAACTTTACTTGTTAGTGTCTATAATAATGTGCTCTTGATAGCACGATTACTCATTGACATGGAAGATCTTTATGTTGACGTCTTATGAAAAATAACGTTGAATACGTAAAACAAATGCGAGGCGTTAAAGTAATGAGATTTGTACCGACCGCATCCCTGAGAGCATGTCCGATTTATTGTTTCATTAAGTTATGAGGTCTAGCCGGCATCCTGTAGTCCTGTTGTAACTGGCCATAAAAGAATGACTACTGGAATGAAACGTGACTGTGAGGCAAAATCATAGGACAACTCAAAAGACAAAGGAGTGCTTCGAACAAAGACGAGGATAGTGTTGGTGCTAAAATAATTTTGGCGTAGATTATAAGATTTCGCATAAAGCAAGATTACATGTCATGATATTTTTGACCCAATACTATTGCGGTAAGCATTAGCAAAACAGAAACTCCGAAACCAATACACAGTCAAGAAGTAATTAAAAAACGTTCTTTCCCATCTAACTGTGACACAGTCTGTATGTAGTTGGTATAAGGAGTTACTGTGTCTGCAAGCATAAACTTAATAATACATTTGGTCAATATCGTTCAATGGATTACAAGCCATACGCAGAGCAATAAAGAAAACGCATCCACACGTCATCAAGTTACAATTTTAAGTAATACTGTGAAGCACAAAATGCGAAATAAATAGATATATAATAAAAATTACGAATTAAATCAAATTCATAACTAACGAGACTCTTCGAATATTCCGAACTGACTCGTTACGACTACAGTATAAATCAGTAATACGCTCAAAAAACAGATCTTAAAACAGTTATTACCTAAAGTTATACTTAAGCAAAAATCTTGGCACATGTTTGCATCAATAATTTCATAGTAATTTCTGTACTGTATCAGCGTGTATAGTAGTTAAAGTCTGAGTTACATGGAAATTTGAACTTTTGTCCAAAAATGTTTCTAAAAAGCTATAAACGTCGTTACAAAATCTATTTTAAATTTTACATATGTCGATGAGTAGGAAAGCTCACACACGTGTGTTGAAGTTAAATTGCGTTGTTTCTTATCATAGCAATAACAATATATTATTAGGGCCCGAAAGCTATGCCACAAAACTGCACTAAGGGATAATCACTGCAACTTTCCACCCTACCAAATAACGAGCAGATGAACGACAATTAAAGCTGTAACTTGCTAACATGCACTTGGGGCATTAATGTAGACAGCTAAGTCTGTAATATCACAACGGTTCACTCGTCGCATTCTCCGAGTACTTCATTATGCATACTTGTTGGTGGCTCAAGCACCAGTTAACACTTGCACAAAGTTGTCTTAAATTTTTTGTGTGGTAACATAATAAAATCCTAGCTTGATCTGTTGATTTCTTTGACTGGCTTTCCGTGCTTCCTTAGTATACTTCAGTATGAACTTATTGAGATTCGACTCATTCTGCTATCCAGACTGTGTTCTGGTAATCCTACGTATGTGCTTAAGACTTGACAGAGTCGATGGTAGTCCGTCTTTAACTGACTCTGATATTCATATTGATCTGGTGTTATGAGCTTTCCGTTCAGTTCCAGTAAATAACCGCAACATTCAACGAAATCTCTGCAAGACATGGATGAGTAAGTCATTGATTGAATCTCTACTAAACGAATGCGACATATTACAAAAAACAATTACCGAAAAATTGCCTTCAAATTATGGATATCTTGCAAAGGATACTCCGATTCTTTTTCCAAAAATGCACGTGCGTAAGCAAGAGGACCTTGGTTGACCTGTTTCAATTGAAGTTCCTTGATAAAACTCTGAGCAGCGCATGTTTATAAAATCTTACATCATCCTTGAGAATCAAAAAGTTCACCTGAACACTGACAGATCCTTGCAATCGAAGTTGAATTCGCTTGATATCTTGAGGCTGTGCATGAAGTTCAATTTTTAGTTCGACTACGCGACGTTGCATATCATCTATAGCGACAACAATTGGACTTAAATCTTCTTCTTCAGAACTGACAACTCGTAACCTAGACACGACGGCAGGAAACGAGTATTCAGCTGCAAAGAAGAAAAAGCTTTTGTCAGACACATGGCTATGTTCAACCGAAGGACAATCAAAAATGGTTTCATACTTGTAATTTTAGTTCTTCGTTTCCATTGCTGATTAACAGCTGCTTTGTTATCCAGACTGATCTTATCAGACTTCATAGCAAAGGGCGTATCATAAGTAAACTTGTTCAGGTTTTGATGCTTCCGAAAGTCTTCTGACCATAATTTTCGCCTTGGACTCTCACTGGGTATAGGCGTTACGTGAGTTATAGTCGCATAAGTAATGTCATTGTCAGGAAGCTGATCAACTTCGCCAGACATGACTTTCGCCCCTTCGGATACCTCTAATTTATTGCAAATTTCCATCAAGGATGTTACATTCGGTTCCTTGTAGACGTAAACATCCACTGGTCTTGTCAATAAATCTCCTTTGGGATGGTACAATGCCACTCGATAGTAGGTTGCCAAAAAACGCTCTTTTTTGTTCTGAAGCGGTATGCATGCCTTTGACATCTGCTTGTAGGAGTGCTCTAGCGATGCATAATCTGACTGGGACTCTTGAATGTCAACCAAAATCCTGTAAACCTATGATAAAGAAGACAGCCATGCTATAAACAACAAAATTGGATACGATTCATAATTAATTTCCGATAATTTCTGCTTACCTCTAGCATTAACTCGTATCTTTCAGCCCGCTCGCAAAGTTGTACGCAAGTTTCTAGTCGCTGAACAAGTTCCTCCGTTGTGTCATTTTCTTCTATCTCATCATGATCTTCAAACTCCATGTTTAAGTTTTGTGAGATTCCCAACATGATCTTGCGGACCTGCGAAAATCGTTTTAAAATATTTGTGAAGAACCCTGTATCCCGATTTTTACGATACCGGTCGGTTAAAACATATTACAGATGTAAACAAAAAAACTTTTTATCACAGCTAGAGTTAACTTACATCTGGTACTGCCGACTGACGTGCCAAACGAGCTGCGACGTGCAGTTCACACATTAAAGCCTCGCTAAATCTCTTACTAGCTTGATGCTCGTCTTTCAGGGCGTCAAATGCTTCTATTCTTAGCCGTGCTCGAGCGTAATGAGCGTAAGAATTGGCTAACTTTACGTATAGTTCTGACACACGATAGTGGTTGCTGCAAGACTTCAACTGCCACAACGAATTCAGTATAGTGGAGAGCCTACTCGGAAGACAACTTTTGCTCATTTTTCTTTCGGATCTGCTTCCACAGGAAGATAAACTTTTAAACGAATTTGTGCTAGAACTAGAACTACATTTGAGGTTTGTCGGCGCATTGTTTTCAAATTCATGCACATCGATGAACGTGAGCTTCTCTGTGATGGATAAAACAAAACTAGACCTTTCATTCACACTGATCCTTCTCTCCAAAAGATGCAACGATTTTCGGAAATTATGAACAGTTCGCTGGTTCAAAGTAAGGGTTGATAGTGACAGCAAGCTTTGTGATGTGGTGCGATTACTATCGTACAAAAACAGTTTCGCCACGATGGCCACGCAGATGTTGATCAAATATGAAGTTCCGAACCCATTTAGCAGTTCGCAAAAAAGTAAATGAGAGAGATCTTCGTTTCCTGTAATACAAATATGCAAGTTAAATTTTCATTCTATTTCGTCACAAACGATACATTCGAAACATTTGAAAGCTTGATCGGGTACCTTTTGCAAATACAACGGTCGCAAGCTCTTCTATTTGGTACAAATTGTGTAGAGCTCCTGACACCGTGCGAGTATCTTCTGATGCCTTTGCAACATCTAATGTTGTCCTAATCACATCTCGCATTTCATTCATTTCACCTTTACATACTTCGCATAAGCTGGCCAAAGTATCAAGACAAAGAAATGTAGCTTCTGTGCTTAAAGCTCTCCAAAACCCAGCAACATCAGCAGATGCTGGCTCAGGAAATTTCGGGCTTGCTTCGCTGTCAGGAGTTGTTTTTGAAGGCAAAGAAGACCATTTTTTGTTAGGGAGCATGGAAGTTCTTGGACTTGGTGGCATCGTTGGAGGCACCATGATACCAACAACCTGTTGGCAGGTATACGGGTTTAGTACCATAGCATATATGTGGCAAAATAACAGAATTATAAAGAATATGTACCTTTTTTCGAGTTATAGTACTATTTTTCCTAGCGTTTGTGAAATGAGTACAAGCAATGTGTATCATTTGAAGCAATGATGCACGTTCCTGCAAAGTACTTTTGAGCCAGAAGGTAGTAAGTCTCGTCTTATCAAGTGTTTTGAGCAGATAAAGTCCACTTAATAAAAGTTGACTGGTCTCAACGTCACTGAGTTTGTCATATCGACGTAATACCACGTTACTCTTGTCTACATCAGTATTTGCAATGCTTTGGGTCCCTTTGGAGACACCATCATCTTCCAGTACATCTATAGAATCCTTTCCAATGCTCTGGCAATCCCTTTAAATTCAAAAACAATTAGGACTCCGCAAAAATTAACAGTCTTTCTAACGTCTTCAGTCTCACTAATAAAAACTTACCCTGAACCTTTGCTCGATTCAACTTCATTTACAATGGTTTCACTGTTGGAACCGCAGCTAATAACTGATGGCGCAACGGATGCAGCGGGATTAGAAGTTTTGATGGCAGAAATAGCTTCTAAATAACCACTAGAGATGCTGACTCGGTCAATGCTCATTCTTTCACCACTTCCTATTGACTTAGTATCGCCAATAGCGTTAATGTTTGTCATGCTGCTATGCTGGCTCACACTTGGAGTTAAACCATTTGGAGTCTTAACACTCAAGGTCGAACTTCTGGAAGATTCAAAACCTCTACCCAAGGCAGGGATACCGTTGTTTTGGTAGTTAGAGAAAGCGCTGCTGTGTGTACTGTGGGAATCATTCGCGAGGGTTTTACTTAATGCCGCTCGGATCACAGCACTAGAAGTTGCGGATAAAACCGTAGAGACCGAAGAATATCGTGAGGAGTTGGACGAAACCAAGGATGAGTTTGAAATACGATGTAAATTATCGCAAACAACTCGGAGCCACGGAACCCACATAGGACTTTCACTGTGCTTTTCTTCGTGCAGACTAAGTCCATGAATAATTGGCTTGAGAGCAAGACTTCGGACTTGGGATACTTCCCCAAGGCCGCTTCTTGACTGCTTCATAACTGTAGCAACAAGAAAATGCCTCTTGGCCCATACTATGCTTTCCAGCCTACAATCAAAAAACGAGAAATCAGTAATAACGTCTACAGCCAGAGAAACTCGCGCATATTAAAAAATCGCTCGACATGGTTAAAAGAGCATTGCTTACCGTGTGAACTCATCATCACCCGGGGTAGCATTTAGCTCTAAAAACATGGGATGCCTTACAAGGTCAAATAATAATGAGAATTTGAAAGCTTGTATTTTGTGCGAGTCTCCGGGCCCAAAACAAGCCAGGTAGGCATTTATGGCAGCAAAGACAATATGTCGGTGCGGTATTACTGACAACAGTTTGTGGATAAATCTGATCATACTCTTGTTGGCACACGCTGAGACAGGATAATCGGGCTGGCATCGTTGGACCACCTCTGAAGTGAAATGTTGCACCAATTTCACCAACTTTGAATCTTCAGCATTAGAACTTTGGTATCCCTGTACAGCTATCGATTTCACTATCATTTCGAAAAGATAAACTGATCTTTCTAATGATGAGGAGATAGTAGCGCCGTCGGCGGTTTCAAATAAGTCGATCCATGCATCAATAATGACCTCTGCATCTAAAAAAACAAGCCCAAAGTTTTTTCCTTTAATTGCAGAATTCTTTCATTATTTGAAAATTAAAGTAAACGATTACTTACAACTGCTGTTACTGTTTTGCTGCTCTCCAAAATTTTCTGATAAAAATCTTTTTGCGATGAACTCTTCAATGATGCTTTCTAATCCCTCATTTATCAAAGTGTGGAACGAGAAAATTTTGAATTTTAAGGCTGCAGCAGCAACTGCTTTGGAAACTAACGAAACCGAACAAATTTGGTTCATTAATGTAGGATAGAAGTCACGCAGTGTCCCTCGATCTATTGACTCCAACGATTTGATGCATTTGATTGTATTCTCGTCGTCACACATGTACTTCGCCGCGTTAGGACCTTTTTGAAAGAACTTCTCAACATGGGCAAAAAACGCTCCCAGACTTCCGCATTTTGTCCACACCGTAGACACCAAATTTAACTTAGCAGTCAGAGTACATTTGTCCAACCATGCGATCTCAGGTCCGGAGTACTGCAATAATAATTGTTTCGTTTGTTAAGTACATATGACTGCGAAAAATTAGCAGCACGTTAAACATAATTATGTCACAAGAGACAGGCTCAAGTAAATGAAGCTACGATTACACAATAAGAAAGCACATATGCATGCACGGAGACCGAATCGGTCCTATCGACAGAGTGCAAGTCCATCTCTAGATTATGGTCAGACGTCAACATACAAGACTTTGATACAGTTTCCAAATATTTCTCAAATATGCTAGTAAAGCGTCATGGTCATGTCAGATATTTTGGGTTCGTTGGAAAAACGTTTTTTGTTTCTCCGTGCACAGAATAAGGCAAATTGTAATTCATTATGCGCCCATCGTAAAACATATTCGATTAGTAAGCTCAAAGCAAGTTATCTCGTTACTGCAAATCGGCTGGCATTTTGACTGCCGTTAACCGTTTGGAAACAAACTGGAACTGGTCCCGTAAATCACAAGTAAGCAATCACAGGAAATGTCAAAAGCTGGCTAAGGTCTCATAATTCCTAAAAAAAACTTGCCTGCTGCGGGCATGGCCGTTTACGGCTACGACTAACAAACAGTTTTTGTGCACCAGCTTTAAACAGTTTTTCTGACCCACATTGCGCATCCTCGCTCTGGCTCTATGAGTGTGGAATGTGAAACATACCGATAATCATTGTTTAATGCGCCCGATGTAATGGAACACTTGGCTTAATATATTGATTCGCTGCATTTGCTCGACATATAACTACTTTGAAACTCGTATATGTAATTATTCACTTGGACATGACTGTGCGCCATGCAAGATGCATGCAGTTAAACTCATTCATAAGGAAGCAAAAAATATCATCAACGAAGTTAGTACTCTCAAACAGTAGTTGTACTTACGCCTCTCCCAAGTCCTAATGGTTGAATTTGAAGATATCCGGAAGGCAAAGTCGCGGCAACCGGAAGCACATGCTCGCCTCCGATAAAACGGAACTTGTTTAGCAGAGGAATCCAGGCGTAACCAACAATATTTTCCACTTGCTTGGTCTTCGTGGCTTTGTCGAAAGAACAGGATATATGAAGAAATTGAAACAATAAATGTAGTCTGGGGTCAAGAGCCACTGGGAGGTCTATCTTAATTTCGCTATACCATTCCGGGTTTGTGCGATGATGCAAAACGTACGTTGCTATTCTTCCATCAATGGGATTCGAATCTAAAGCTGGAAACAAGAGAGCAATATTGCTGCAAAAACTTAACCAGTAAAATAACGCGACTGTATGTCAATAATGAAAAAAATTCCACTTTTCACTTACGACTAGCATCAATATCATCTTCGGAGCGTAGAAACACACGGCAAAGTATATTTCTAGCTCGGATTTTCCCACCGAGAGCGTTTAAATTCAACTGTACAGGATAAACATACAAGTGATGAGCAAAAGCGCAAAAGTTTTCAACTGAGTGATGAAGAAACTCCGTGATGCATCTCGGTCTATCCCTTTTTTGGTTTTGTTCTACCAGAGCGTCCACATTAATAGGTTCTAATTTCACTTTCAGTATACCAGGAACTATTGTAAGCTTGGAAACCTTCTCCGGCTTTTTGATTTCGGAGAGCACTTTGATCAGTTCATCATCACAAAATTTTTCATGCTTGTAAAAGGGACTGAATGCGGTATCAAGATCCAAGACGTAATCACCACTTTCCCCGCTACATTCTTTCCGGAACAACGGTCTTGCAGACCAGCAAAGAGGCATACGGTACCT
The DNA here is from genome assembly GCA_009872375.1 of Sminthurides bifidus. Lineage (NCBI taxonomy): Eukaryota > Metazoa > Arthropoda > Collembola > Symphypleona > Sminthurididae > Sminthurides > Sminthurides bifidus. The sequence goes on along the minus strand of VRMD01000897.1, from coordinate 10,737 downwards.
GCAGAAGTAAAAAAACTTGAACACACTTGAACTTGACAACCCAGTGCTTTTCTCTTCATTATTCCACCCCTTTACGTTTTTGCAAAGATTGTTTTGCTTAACAGTTCGCAATCTCCCAAGGCTGACATTTATCTACTGCATATTGCTTGTTAATGTACATCAAACCGGTTCTGCGTTTTCGGAAAAGTTTTAATTGCTTTAAACAATTTCAAGTCTGCACTTTCCTCCACCCGTGAACACGAATTCAGTTGTGCCTTTAAGGAGAGTGAGGACCTATTTACCAGTAGACGCGAAGTCTCTCACATCAAAACGACTTACATTTAAAAGTTATTGCGATACATTTTGTTCGCTGTCGTGCACTTTGTTTTCTCTCACGCAACAATACTCATCTATCATTGAAATACTTTAAGCAAAACGTGCAAAGAAACTCTGATGATTTTCAATCGATAACTGAGCCAATGTTATACCGCATCCGCAACTACTCAATGTGTGATTGCAGACTAACTTATTGCATGTGAACGAAAAGCTTGCTGCCGCTATCATGAATATAAACTTCGTAACGATCGTATAGTTCGTCATGATTAAGAATTTACCTTTCAGTGCTTGTAAACAAGGGTGAAGTCGTAACGCTCTTAGAAATTCTGCTTCCCGTCTTTGAGTCAGGATTTCCACGCAAGTAGGCGTCAAAATCAGTGGCCTGCAGGGTTTTCTCAACCCTTACAACCATGTAGATTTGATCATTCGTTTCGCTGACACGGAAATACACCTGCGTTTATCGAAACTTGCCGTTACACTTTCACAGGTGCACGAGTTCACTTACCGACACGAAGGCCATTCATGATAAGATAACAGATAATACGCATAGCACCTCCCGAAAAAAGGTTTCGTAGACTTACATTTTTATGATCTTGAATGCATCCTTGCTCATCCACAGTTATATAAAAATCTTCAGATATTTTTCTCCCGTTCTTCACATCAAATAAAGAGATTAAGATATAGTATGGCTCAACAGCTTCGCCTGTTTCTGTGCGTAAACGAAATTCAAGACATTCTAACTGTAGACTAAACCATGTAGCCTGGTGTAACTTGGGCTTCACCAGGGTCGATTTAGATTTATCACTTGATTCTTCTTTTAAAGAAAGTTCCACCTGTAGGATCGCAAGATATTCAGCCTCCTTTTAGTGAATAAGTACCTTATGCTTTAAGCTAATGTCAGTCTCACACATTAGAAATGAGTTTGTATGACATTTCTGGTCGACTCCTTGTTGTAATAAGTATCTACATTTTAATGAAACTTGCCAAGGATATGATACAATGACTGCAAATTGTACTTACCGCTACTTCCTGGAAAAGCTTGACTATGTTATCCACTCGATTGAAATTTTTGGAAGAGGCCAAAACAGCGGCATTGTCGGGGCATCCCAACTCAGAAATAATTACATATAAATCTCGGAGTTGACTTTTCCGCTGCTCACAGCGAAGCACCAGATCTGCACCAATGGTTAGTTTCTGATCAGAATGCCACAGCGCATCGGTATCGGTTAAATCGATTTTACATATGACATCTCTCCCAGCATCTGCTGACCATATAATCAGATTAAATGCTTCATTGGACTCATCCCATTTAACTTGTACAAGACGTTCTTCATGGTTTTCGTTTCGGAAGGTGACAAGCAGTTTTTCTTCAAAGACAACACCAGCTTCATCTAGCTGTATTCCACGGCTTTGATTCCAGCTGCTCCAAAACCAATCGGGTGTTGTCACGCTGGTATTCCCATTAACTCCGGTGCAATCAGATGTGATATTCGCACAGTTAATCGTGTCACTACCACCATACGTATCATTTCCATCAGCAACTTCCTCGCCATACTGATCTACAAGCTCCAGGAACGGTATGCTATAAGTCTTTAGGCACTCTCGCACAAACAAGTTGCAGTCTTTATCAATATCTGCCAAAACTTCAGAGCTATTCCTAGCTTCCAAATCTTTGCATACATTTTCACTTTGTGTTAATTTAAAGCATTTTCTCTTTGTACATTCGGTTTCCGAAGCGTAGTCCACCAGCAGAGATTTGTTCTGAAATCAAATAAGAGTATTTAATGTATTAGTTCCATGCTGATAAAACAGTCCTCTGCTATTTTTGATTCATCGAAAAGCGTTACAACTCTTAGTTTCAATTTCGACGGGTGGTAAATAGATATTAATGTTGCAGGTCTCTTGCGTGCGCAGAGTCTCCTATCGACGGAGGCAGATATTTCTTCTTTTTGGAATAACTACTGACAAGATATGCAACTTTAATAAATGATTAAGAAGATATTTAGAAATCATTTAATGTAATTTGTTGCATTGGGTCAGAAACAGCTTGACACACTTTTGCAAAATGTTTTCAAAGGAACATACTATCCGAGAACACGTATTATACAAAACCAATCGTTTCACTTCGACTGTGCGACTTCTTTCTCTCGTTCTCAAGCGATAAGAGCGCCTACGATAATGCTTCCTTCCAATGGCAATTCATACTGCGGCAACTTTAGCTTTCATTCGCGCAAAATACCTTAGGCTAATTCAACCTGAGTTTGAACAGGTGCCATCTGCCTCCATTAATTAACACCTGTCTGAAAATCTCACTTCAGTTTCCGCTTCATTACATTTGAGCGAAGAAAGCGAGAAACAGCCTGAAGGGCCTCATTGAGTGTTCAAAGCCTCCCCTTTTAGTATTTAAACTGTCAAGTAGACAATACATACTTTTCATGCGTTAGCAAACCCTAGGACTTAGGACCGATGAAATAATTAAGCACCTTTAACACTAACACTGGGTTTTTGAAACCGACTCTTCAACCAGAAGCGCAACAAAGTCCGACATTCATCACCTGACAAAACGAACAGAGCAAACTAAATATTTTTTTATCATAATCTATAATAATCAACGACATCGACCTCATTGTTGCCGTTTCAAACCGCACAATGCCTTGTTCATTTTAAAGACATAAAATGCATTACCAACGTTTATAATTTTCCCAAATATTTAACAGATTGAGTCTAGAAGATATTTGCCAGTGGCGAATCGCTACAATACTCCAAGTGCTAAAGTATTTGAAACTCTGTAGCTGGGATTATACACGTGTTAAATCAAGACGCATCTCACTTTCACGAGTATACAAATAAAAATAGTGATTTACCAATCTTAATCCAAAATGTCCCAAATTAATTGCACTCCCTTCAAAAGAGTACTTCCCATTTTTATACAAACTGAATTTGTTCCTTATCCAGCTCTTGAAAACTGTTGCTTTCCCTTGGGTAAATCCGTGAATTTCTTTTGTTGTAACTTGGGAAGGAAGCAGTGATTCTTTACTGGCACTAACGATGTTGCCACCGTCAACCCAGACACTAACATCTCGCTCTCTGTCATGAGAGATTGACACATTACTATGAATTGATCCGGTTGGATAGCAAGCAGATCCAGCACTAGAATTAGATGATCCTGAAGCAGTACTGTAGCCAGATTCGGAGGGAGCTACAGTTAACTTTCCGACAGTGCTCAAGTCAACAAAACTCACGCATTTCCTTCTAGAGGTGACAAAACTAGATTGAATTTTAGTGGTTCCACCTTTATGTCCACCACGGCAGCGAGTTTCAGAAAGCGATTTAGACTCTCTAAATAATTCATCTTCACACACAGCTCGGATTCTAGTTAACGTCGACTTTCCAGAGGCTTTACGCTGATAGTCGTTAGTGGAACGAACTGTTGAATGTATAAATTCACTTGCACCAACTGTACCAAGAGTCACCACGGTAACGAATGGCATTTTGTGGGTAAATACAACTTCACCAACTACTGAAAAACTAAGTTAGAACAGTAATCAATATTGTATTCATACTTAAAAATCGGCACAAATTTTAAACTGTCATTAACAAACTCAGCTTTAAAAAACAAACGTCCGCTAAACCTGTACATTGTTCCTGATGCCACAGATCCTTTTCGTTGCACGGCTACCGTAAGACTGATTCTACAACTAGAAGAAGCTGCAGAAACGCTCAGTTATTACTTCCATCAGTAAAGCAGAGAATCCTCTCAGCCCCAACAAACAAAAATTTAACCCAAGTCCTCCCAAGACTCGTTCTTATGTGCATCTTATCACTGCGGTAGGACTTTCCTTCTCTCGGCTCAATAGCACGACAAGCGTGGAATGCTCTTTTGTCTTTTGCATTAATGCATCCATTTGCGATGAGTAGGTAAAAGTGCGTTCATGCTAACAACCTTTCGCCATCAAGCATGCATCTTTGCTTACGATACACCTTCGCTGATTCAACTTGGCACAATCGCACCTGACTTTTTCGGCAAAAACTACTCACTACCTTTCCTTAAGTCTTCAGTTAGTTCTCTCTCTATCTTTCCATCAGCCAGAAGTCCTTTGCAGTAGACAAGATTCAGCTCACACTCACACGAAGTGATGACCACCAAAATCATATTTAATAGATTGCAAACAACTGCACCGCTCACGCTTAGACATATCTGGGACACGAGGAGATCATGTTATGCATGTGCGATAAGTTTCGGAACAAACCACCACAGCTCTCTTCCTTGAACTACAATCACAATCAGACCCTTCACCATCCTTACTGAACAGCGTAAGTTTTAGCAGACATGCAAAGACGATTAAAATGATGATAGCTGGAAGTGAAAAGGAAGCCGTGACTACGATGGATGTCAAATGAAATGTGGGTTTTCAGACTAACAACAAGCTCATCAGATATAATTCATAAATGTGCACATCATAAATTCTCAATCCCTTCCATCTCATCGTTACAAGATCAAGGCAGTCTTTTTCGTCACGACAACAAGCACCTTATGCATAAAGAAAGCACAGGTGCAGCCTTTAAAGCCAAACTGCATCACACCTTTACAAATAAATTTCAATTCCTATCTTCTATGTGCAAATTTTGTAAATGCGTCTATGATTCAATTAATTTCGCTATTATATATTATGTACTGTAACAATGAATTTTGAAGTACCAGTATTCTGGATTTGCATCCTGAGATTTCCATCTTTCCATCTCCACTTTGCGAATGCATGCAAAATTTCAGGCATGACAATCTGATTGATGAATTCACAAAATACTTTTCCGGACTGGACATTTGGAATATTCCATCAATAACTAAAAAACTCTCAGCGAATTAGTTAAATAAAATTGTATTGTAGTAAATATAAAACAGATTGTCTAAAAAATCCCCAAAACAGTATTCCGACTTTATTTATGTAGGCAGTCAGCGTTGGTGTTACTTGCTAACCTGAGAGAGATTTTGCCAGTAAAATTCCTACACGACTTGCGCATTATCTTTCACCTAGAAAATAGTTAGGAAGAGACAACACTGATGCTGCAGATATTACATTCCTCATATGAATTCTCGTTACAGGAGTTTAGCTCACTTGAAAACTGAACATCTTCGAAGACATCATCTCGAAGAATATAAGCTGCACTTCTCGTTTTTCGTACTTTCCTTGTCAGAATTATAATACAAGCGCCCCCAGCTCTACGTGCCGTCAACTTAATACACACAATAAGTCTTTTTCCAGCTAATCTTTCGGTAAAGACTAACCTCACAAACTAGTAAGGCAAGACGACGTCATTGCATACAAAATGTAGCTGAAAGCACCGAACTATCATGAGAGTAGTGACATTGAACGACACAAGACAACCAATACAAAGTAGAATGCAAGCCATAAGTGTACGACTGCTGAAGTAAGTCAAGTCAAGTTTCTTCTGAATTTCCTAATTCCCAACAAGTTGGAAATTAAGGCAAGGGCAGGAAGCTATGTTACGAAATTTTTAAGGTCATCCAACTTGCACGCAATCCGTAATGCAAAAAAGCTGATGATAATTTAGCATGTAAGAGCACTACTATTCCATCATATGTTTTGCACAGACCAAAGGAAAAGCGTCATCGACCTATACCCGTTTCTCTTATCTTGATTAGCGTTCCAAATGCTCAATTCCAGCATTATTGAATTTTCAGAAGAAAGCTTTCAGGCCTCACAACTTTTTGCTGTTATTTTATGCAGAAAATTCACTACTTTAAAGATACATACTTCAGTCTTGTGGCAATCGTAAAAAATGGATAAATTCTGTGATACCTACCAGTGAATTTAAAATTAAAAGGTTCGACAGGTTGTTTTTGTGCCGTGAGAATGCCTGTGAGACCTGAAACATTATGACCATTTCTCACGATCATACTTATCCTCTTTATCTAATTCTGTCGTTTATGTGAAAACTGTATCATTGATTCTCTCAGCAATCTCTTAAGTTTGCGCTGGGCTCTGATAATTGTTGTGGTAGTGATAATCTAGTCATTTATGGAATCTCTAACATAAGGCGTAGAGAATGGAAGTTGCAAGTTGCAACACTGACGATACAACTGCAAAAAACTAAATCGTGAATTTTTACATCGGGTGATGCACCTTACGCTCCATATTCCTCTATGTAATTAACCATAATTGAATTGACGAAGCAAAGTTATAAAACAAATATATATCATTCTAATGGATGTCTATATACTTATAATAAAGAACTAAACGATCATTAAGACCAAACAGAAGCTGGTTTCACTTTCGCCGTACTTTTTTGAAGGAAGGACGCCTTGTCCGAACCATTATATGATAGATTTTGTAGTATAGTAACCACTTACAGTTTAAGCTAATAATTTCCCATGATCATGACACAGTTGATGTCAGGGTTTTGTATTGTCTAGGAGCTGCGTTCCAGTTTACACAGATAATAGCTGTCAACTACTGTAACGACCGCGGCAACTGAAAGCACAAATAGCTGGCTGTAAATGGATACAACTTTATTATCGAAGCAGAATTATAGAATTGGATGAAGTTACCTGTTGATAAATCAATACAACTATCTTTCATGAACAAAAAATGAAATCGAGAAGTTCTTGATTCAGATATTTTGCTTGAGCAATCACCCAGCCATTTCCAAGCTAAACGCAAAGGTGCAGTGTATTTTGTTTTCAAACTTTTACCACAACTGGCTACAGTTAGCTCTTTAGGGCATGCTACGTTCCAGTGTAAATGTAATCAACGATTTGTTATCGACCGTAAATATAAATTCAGGCTAATAAATTCGTAAGTACTACAAACCCAAACCAACTTACGGAGAAACCTGATATGATCTCATATGAATCAAGAGGGGTCAACTTATTGAAATGATTATAAGCTGGTATCCTTGATCGTGATTGCCTTAATGTCCGTTATCAACTTTCCATCGACAAAGCAGTCCTGTTTGCAATTACTAAATTACTTTCTTTACGTTCACCTTTTCTTTACCAGGCATCAGGTATGCCAAGAGATTTTCCTACGCAGCCAAACTGATTTACTGAATTGATATCAGCTATCGCACTATACAGTACAAATCTACGAAGGTGCTATGGCTATCTGAAGTTTCTGCTATAATGTACTTTATGACTTCAGTAAGAATTCGTTACATTTCAAATGCATTTATGATGTATTGTACTTCCTTTCACCGTGAGTCCTTCTGTTGTTCTGCTCAAATCAAGTTCAAGAGAGCATGTCACACCACCCTTGAATATTGGTCGACTCTAATTACTGCGTGAGATTATATTCACACAAACCTGTTAACCCACGATGAAAAGAGGCACTTTTTACTAATGTTTTTCTACAGCAACGATACGGGATTCCCTGTTACGATGTGCTGAATTTTACACCACACCACTCTCCCGTACTACCATATTTCGTATTACTTTTACCCTAGTTCATAGTTATATTACAGGATCATTCATCCCCGTAGTCAAGGTAATGCATTCCAACTCAACATAGTTCAAGTCAAGTTTTGCTTAGATGGGCTTCGGAGTTTGTTTCTTACTCAATGACCAAATGTTTCTCGTTCTTTCTATCTGTGCTTATAAAAGCATAAAGAGCCGTTTCAGTAGGATGAATGACATTGCTAAATCATTTTCCGAATTAATCTCTGCACCGCTCAAAGACAATTTTAGTTCAGGTTTGATGTTCCTCAAAGTATGGTTGTGAGAACAGCCTCAAATTTCAACCAGAACATAATATTCGTCTTGGTATTGCGAAATTTTCGAGCGCACCCACACCGAACTCATGCCAAGCTAGAAACAGGACACAGTTGCCTTCTTTAATATCAAAGCCTTATTTTTTTTCGGTCAGCAGCACTAATTCGGCAAGAGACAACTGCCACAGCGGCACGCCGCATCAGATTTTCAACTTTAATCCAAAGCGGTCTAGCATCCAACAAATTTTGGTCATTATCATTATCACACGACCGCACGGTGCGGCAACAAGTCCCAATCCTAATCTTTACGATGTAACACAGCAGTCGCAACTTTTGTCCTACAAAAATGCAAACAGTCGTGCGCAGTTAATGGCAACTGATGCACGCCACTTCTGATTATACGACGTTGCACCCGTGAAATTTTAATGCCTTTGTACCTCCATTGTTGGGTTACGTTTTAGGCGTGTCATCGAATCTTCACGCATTTCTGCTTCGCTCGTGCCGTTAAGTGCGAACAGGAAATTACACTCCACGGGAAAGAAGAGCTCAACCTTCTGCTGCTTTCTTCCCAATAGCAGTATCAAGTAAACAAGATCGCCCATAATAAAAACATTAACAATTTCGGACGAGAAACGCCAATATCAACAGACAAAAGAGGCTTTTGCAACCGTAAGTCAGGATATTTTTCTCAATTCAATTCACGAGCTTCTCTTTTCTCTATACAATACAAAGAAATATCCCGTGGGGAATTCGTATTAATGCGCATCTGCATACAATTAGTTGTTCTCATCTAACAACAATCAGTAGTATGAAAAAGCATGAACTAGATCGCCAAGCTAAGCGCTGAACAGAATTCATCAATTCATCCCACTTTACATTAACCCAATAACAGTGATCTGAAATCTGGATCTTAGCATGTATCAGAATGCATGTTTTACTTCCTCTCAATTAACTTTCATCTACCTGCATGAAAGCTACACATATCTAATCAGAAACTTCAGAGCAATTTACATTTTCATATATCGATGCGATCCTACATCTCTTACAAAGTGTAATTAGGCTCAATAAAAGCATACTCAGCACGCACAAACAAGGCTGCCAAGTCTTGGTGGATAACTGGTTTGGCACAGTTTGAAATAAACGAATGAGAAATCCACTTATCCACTTCAAATAATACTGTACACTAAAGTGGCATGCTTCCCATATCAGTCAGCAGTTTCAGTAGGTCCGAATAGAAAACATGTATCAGTTACCTGGAAATTTTTCAAGCAAGGATCGTTTTATCTGCGAGTGCTAAAGAAAACGAGGACTACTGACCTAGCCCAGCATATGATATTTGACCGAACAAATGCACGTCCCTATTTATGATTCCTAAGCAGGTCGTTAATCGTTGCATGACGCGTTTTGCATATTGGAGCAAACTCACTTACAGTCTTGCTTTCAAAATACATCTTGCCGAATTAAAACTCTACCAATCCATGTCTATGTCTTATGGTGCTGCTACATCTAAACGTGTCGATCTGTACCAAAATCATGTAGACAGCAATCTGTCTTGCAAGTAATCGAAAGTACCTATTGTAGTTAATTTCTGCTTCTAGGTCGATACAAGGTATGAATCCTTAAAACTCTTAAAATTCAGCACATGCAAAGGCTCCAATTTGTTGCAGCTCAAAAGCCATCATGGCCGATTTTGACCCGGACAATCAGCATGTCATGGTAAAATCGTAAATACACCAAATATCATGCACAAATTACCAATAATTTTTTGTTTTCACAAAAATTATTCTATTTTTGAACAGGTTGATTCCTCAATAACAAGAAAATAGCTACTTAGCTAATCATGACCAGTAGTAGCACCAATGCAATGTTCAAGTTCACCATAAAGCTACAGAGCTAGCAATAACAACGCGATTTAATATTTCATGTTCATATTAGACCCACAACTACTGAAACAATAATTGCCTCTAACCTGGTAAATGGTTTTATTCCGGACGGCTTTTGATACAACATCTCGTACTTGGGCGGCGCTACCCGGTTTGCACAAGGCTCTAGCAAATTTTCTCTCGGACATCTCTACTGCTTTTGTTCTTGTCTGTAGCTACTCCTCGGTTTAGAATTTTGATAGTGACGGAACTCTCTAAAAAGTTGTATATCTATGAAAAAAATACAAGATCAGCACAGCATCCCAAAAGATTTTTTAACTCCCCAAAGTAACCCAAAATTTTTTTCGTAAGGTATATGCGAATACACAAATAAGTATACCTGGTATTCGTGCTTGAACCATGATCGAAGAAACAATGTTGAGGTGCCACATTGTCATACATTCTTCTAAAACCAGGACAGTATTACCGGCATCAACTGAAGCTCTACAGTATTGTGACAAAACAGTGATGCAGAACCAGCATCCAAGTCGAAAACATGGTTGAGTTGAAAATGACAATGTTTTGTACGGACTTTTGCTTAGCTAAAGACTTGAAATTGCGTTTCTCTGGTAATAAATTAGACCACGTCGCAAAGAACTTTCCGGAGATTTCTAATTAATAATTGGGCCACTATTATAGTTGTTGTTCCCATCATTGTCAAGCTTTCGAGAAGGTCAATCCATTTCTATAGCAAAATGCTACGTATGAAGCATTTGCTCACTTTGATTATAATTTCACAGTTTCACGTTTCACAACACAGCTCTGACAAAAATCC